>SKCR01047016.1:0-81322 GCA_019454045.1 Zanthoxylum bungeanum | reverse complement strand
TACTTGCTGCTAACCTAGTTTTGCAGCATTGTGAATGAGCTAATGTTCTGGGGGAGCCAAATTGAGTTGAGGTCACGAGTGAAGCTCATGGTCACATATACTAGGGAAATTTCCGACATGGAGTCTGATTTTGAAGTTTGACGGGAGATTCTTGCAGTGTACCACTTTTGGCCTAAACCGTACACTTTGCCACAAAAGTGGGGTGGTGTAGAAAGCCATCAAGATGAACTCGTTTAGGAACGCAATTTAATCTCAAAGTCACTTATATTATGACTTATTGACTCGCTGAAAGAGTTCTCATAAATTCCTTGTAATTTAGACTTTAGAGGGGGTGTGACCACTCAATCGCTGGGTGTGTATATTGGTGAAACATATGCAATGTTTTTAAAAGCTCTTTAGGGGGGAAGCCTAGGTGAGCCTTGGGGTGGCCAAAGGGCTTCGGTGATCTAGAGGCATTAGCCGTGAACCCTCGTCCTTAGATGTTAGCTTGTATAATGATGTAATGTAATGTTCACGTTATTAATAAAATATCATATTTTTTATATCCAGTTATGCTATTTATTTTTCCGGATCCCGAGTCAGTGCGGGCCCGTATTCGTATGTTATGAGAATGCTTATTAACTTCCATAACTTACAGCTATATGAATATGTAGACATCTAAAATATGGAATGTAAGTCCGAGTGTTATGTAAAGGTTGACTTATAAGGTGTGAATTTTGGTAAGTGCCGCACTAGCCCAATTTTCCGATATAGGGAAATTCAGCGTGACACACTGCCTTTTTCCTGCGGGCATGCCTCGTTCATCGCTTAGTCTCCGCTGCTTCAATCCTGCCACTATCTTTGTCACTTGTTCTAAAGAGGAGAATCTGTTGTATGTTAATATTGTCACGCCTCTTCAATCATTGAATGGGTCTTATAGCTGTGGCTTGGAGAGAGGTGGGATCTTTCATGAGCAAGCTGTTGCTCCATGGAATTGGCACCTTTCTACATTTCTTGATTATGCCTGTGCCAACACCTAGGATTATGTCATCAATGGCGTCTAGCTCTCTCGTAGGCGTCTGCAGTAGCTTTGAGTTTTTCCCTCACTATCTCGGGGACACATCTGCGGGCAAATTTTCACTGGATAAAACTCGTTGTAGCACTGGCGTCCACCATGACTTTGGCCTCCTCTTTGATGAAAATGAAGGTGTAAACTCTTCCTGAATAATTTTCATTTGGAAATCAATATTGAATATGCCCTATAAGAGATAAAAACAATGTCCGAAAACTAACAGAACCATACACTAAACTGTAAGAACAAAATCCGAAAACTGAAAAAAAGACATGCCTGCTATGAGAAACAGATCTAAGGGCATCTCCAATCCATTACTCCAAGTAATACACTGAAAGAAATATTCTATTTCTATTACTTTTTAATCACACAAATTAACTAAAAAAAAATTGACGCACTGTTCGCAATTGCAAAATAGAGCAACAAAATGTCACTCCATTGGAGCGGCATTTTACATCACTCTGCCAACCGAGCGGCAAATAGAAGGCCTAAAGATAAATAATTACATTAATTATTTATTCACTTATGTCATTATAAAGAATCAACTCAATACTTATTTTTATGAAGTAGAAGTATCTTATAACTTGTAAATTTTAGTAGTTGTCAGTGCTAACATAACCAAGACGAAGAGTGTTCATAAACAAGACGTGGTTTTGTTACCTTCATGGAATAGAAGAGTTGCATCACGCCTATAAAATGCTGCAATGCCCCCATTGACTGCTCTTCATTGCGTTCAAAGATCAAACTTCTCGCCACTGGGCGCTTGGCCCAGTGGTGAGCTTGTGCTCTCCCAAACGGGAGAGCACAAGTTCGACTCCCTGCATGGGCAGGGAGTCCAAATCTCTCAATTGAGAGATGAGATTCTCTCCACGAGTGAGAGTAGAATTCTCTCCATATTTGAGTGGGAGTAGATATTTCGTCTCTAGTAGGCGTAGAATTCTGGATGTGCTTTAAATGTTTGTATTCAATATTCCAGTAGATTTCAGATTATATATCTGTAGAGTTGTATTGTAATCCAAAAAAAAAGAGATCAAACTTCTCCACTCTCTCAAGCATAGCATTGAGACATTTCTTCACCGGACAATCTTAACAAGGCTTCATTGGCTTAGGATCTTCTTTGAACTATCATTGCCCTTTGCTTTGAGAATGGTCATACTAGACCCGCCCGGCGGTTCGGTTCCGGTTCGGAATCGAACCGAACCGGCCGGTTTCCGGTTCCGCAAGTGTGGAACCGGAACCGACCGGTTCGGTTCCGTTCCGTTCCAAGACTTTTTTTTTTTTTGAATTTTGAAAATAATTAAAATAAATGAGATTAATTTTATAAATAAAAAAATTTATTACATTGAAGAGCTTGAACTTAAATTTTTAAAAATTTAAGTTGCCTACGTATCCTCCAAGGGTGAGAGGAATCAAAGCTCACGTAGTTCCATTACAATTTTAAGACATATCCTCTTTGTAAATTATAATTTTACAATTATCAATCATCGTTATCAGTTGATCCTTCGGCTCTGGTTCCGCTTGCACTTGTTACAGAAGCATTATCGAACAAATCTTCAAAATCATCAGAGGCATCTTCTTGTTGTCTCATATCAGCTCGAGTCCAATCATTCACACAAGCTGTTCCTTCTAGAGTGCTTGGATGTAATGAAGATCGTCTAGCTTCCAATATATTACCTCCCAAGCTGAAGGCTTGCTCAACCGCAACGGTGGAAATAGGTGCTGCCAATATCTCTTTAGCAATAATAGATAAAACATGATATATATTTTGATGCCGGTTCCACCATTCAAGGATTTTAAAATTTTTACTGCATAAACTTTCATTAGAAAACTCAAAATTTGTAGATAAATAATTATCTAATTCAGGGTTATTAGTTGTCGTATCCCTAGTTTTTTTATTTCGTTGCAATAACCAACGATCTCATGCGCTAAGTCTTGTTTGAATTACCGGTTCGCTACTACTAGATTGACCTAATGTTCCTAAGTTATATCTTACAATATAATCATTAAATAAAATAATTAAATCACTTCTTAATTTCGTCATTATGCTCGTAATATCAATTTCATCTAATATTCCTAAATAACCATAGTAAGCTTGTAAACCACCATTCAAACCTTCTAATTTAAATCTAGGATCAAAAACAGCAGCAATAAGATAAAGTAAAGGAATTTCTCTAAAATAATTCAATCATTTTACCTTCATAGCAATAATGGCTTCCAACAAAACAATATCATTAGGGTCGTCACTGTCAACATGCTCATCGAGAGTGCCAACAATATTCAAACTCTCAAGAAGAAATAAATGTGTTGTAGGATAATAAACACCGCTAAAAACTAAAGTAGCATCATTAAAAACTCTTAAAATATCTAAAAAAAATTCACAAATATCCCATTGACTAGGATAAAGTGTGATATTTTGAACATGTTGAGAAAAAAAAACTACATAATGCATATTTGTATTGAAATGCTTGACATAAAAGAAAATAAGTAGAATTCCAACGTGTTGGAACGTCTCTTGAAAATTTAATCGGTTTAATACCATTTATTTTACAAAACTTGGTCCATTCTCTCCTAACTTGAGAATATGACCAAATACAGTTAAGTGTCGTTTTAATTGGATCAAGGAAATGTGATAATAATTTTAGTCCGTTTTGCACACATATGTTAAGGACATGACATGTACAACGAATATGAAAAAATCGACCCCCTACATTTGGTTCACATATGGATTTTAAATCATGAATGGATGCAGTATTTGCAGATGCATTATCAAATCCAATTGTTAAAAATTTTTATACTAAACTATATTCATCAAAAATTACATTCATCATTCTATAACTATTATGTGCAGTATGTGGGTCATCAAAAACTCTAAATGCAATAAGTCTTTTTTGCATGGTAAATGATGCATCAATCCAATGACAAGTCACACCCATGTATGAGTGTGTTTGTCAATGGTCACTCCAAATATCAGAACATATAGAAATACGACCTTTCATCTCTTTAAAAATTTCATTTAAAATAATTTTACCATCTTTATATAATTTGAAAATATGACGTTTTGTTGTGTTTCGAGTCTTTCTACATGCAGCAGGGTTTAAAGCATTATGCACGTAATTAGTAAAATGAAGTTTTTCACCAAAGCTTAAAGAAAGATGTGTCATACAAGTTAATTTCGCAAATTCTTCTCTATTTTTGCATCAGAATATTTAAATAAATCTACACTACTCGTACCTCTACTAGATGATGCGTACCTGCCCATTTGAGTTTGCGTCGTATCAATGCCAAGTTCAACCGGATGATGTTTTTTCATGTGCTTGATCATATTGCCGTATCTACCAGAAAATTTATAGATAACCCCACAATAGTTGCAAATTGCTCGCTGTGAACCATCTTCTAGGCGTTCCAAATTAAAATGAATTTTGAAAATATCTGAGGACCGAGCCTTAACTTCTCTTCTCCGTGATTGTGCACTGACACTAGGACCGCTCTCTTGGGTTGGCATATTTGACATTATGTTCTCAGATGAGCTTGCCATTTTTTTTTTGAGAAATTAGGAATAAAAATAAGAAAATTGAATAATTGCGAATAATAACATATTAACAACTAAATGAAGTGAGATTGAGAATAAGATTATAAGAGAATTGTATTGAAGTGAGATTGAAAATAAGAGAATTATAGAAAATGAGAGAGTTGAGAATTTGGTGTGATGAAATTATGAAAAATGAATCATATTTATAGAATTTTAGAATTTTTTTGATACCAAAAATGCCCCTAAATATAACCGTTTTATTACCGTTATTAGGGGTATATTAGTAATTTACATTTTAAATAATAAAATTAATTTTTTTTTTAATTTTTTTTATTTATTTGGGCAGGGAACGGCTAGTAACTGTTGGAACCGTAGAACCGGTTGTTCCGACCGGTTTGGGTTGGGGTCGAACCCCAACCGAACCGGTCGCCAACAGTTCTGGTTCGGTTCCGGTTCCGAACCGAAACCGTGGCCGGGTCTAGGTCATACATAGGCACTATCATCCACTCAGGCTGACTCAAAAATCTTACCACGCATGCTTTTTTTTTTGTTTAGAGAACTATTAAATCAATGCATGTTAATAAATACGGCCTATGAATTTCTTCCATTCGATTAATCCGATGGCAGAAATTGGTCGGCTAGGTCATCTGGTACCAAAATGAGGCAATTTTACTGTGTATAAAGTTGCAAATAAATGCAACATCTATTTGTATGTTAAAATAACGACAAGGAACTAAGTTAGTCTGTTCTGCTTGACATTTATCACCATGTATAAAATTGTGTGGAACTAAAATTCTTGAAAGTATCCTGCAATTAAGATGATTCCACAACTGGAACATTTGCGTATGTACATTCTAAACTCTCTACCACCTTGGAATCATCAGTTTCTTTGCGCTGGGTCCACTGTATCCTCCATGTCTTGAGGAGACTTATCCTGCATTGAAGGAGCCAACAACAAATGTATGAAAGAAAGAGATATTACATGATATTCCAATTACAATACAACAGCAAATAGAGGATGCACTATTTCACACTGAATAAGAAGAATGTTAGGGTAATAAAAGAACGGATTTGAAAAATGCGGAAGCATTTGAAGAGAAGGAATTGAAGGGCCCAAGTCACTTGTTAGAATTCCATCTAAGGATTAATTTCCTCTCAACCTTCTCTCAAAATCCTTACATTTGTAGCTAAGCACAACATCAGTACTAGTCCCTCTCCACCACCGACAGCAAGCCAATAAAAAGACTGCAAATCCAACGAAATCATAAAACTAATGCTGGCACCACCTCCATTTACATTGTTACTTCCCAAAACTGCTACTAATACTCCAATAAACTCCCAGTCTGCACCAACCCAACAAATAGCAGAAGTTTTCATGTATCAATATCACTAAAAAAACCATCACCACCACCACAATCACCAATATCTTACTTATCATCAATTAACCACCACCAACGCTAGTTAACCCCCACTAAACAAACCCACAGCCTTGATGCCACTGCCATACCACTCCAACACTGTTGCCACTTGCCATTAACATCATCAATAGATTGCAGTCTACTTTTCTACCATTAAAATGGAAGTTTATAATGAAGCAATGTTTATTCCTTAGATTTGAATCTTTTATTTTTAACTACCAAGTCAATATTAACTTCCTTATCCAAATGTGACTTGGGGAATAAAAACAAGTATGTCTTATGCACTCAATAATCCAGGAGGCAATAAAAGTCGGAAAAGAAAAACATTTGCTGGAGAAGCTATTAGAGGCAGCAGTGTACACAAATACAGAAACTCCTGGGGATTTCTCACGATTTTATGAGATAAATCTATCACTGCAACTCAAGGATTCGAGTAAAACACATTGCTTGAGAGAAAAACATCTCTCTAGTAACCATCCACCTTGGGATTCTTTTGAACAAAAAAGGGTCATAACTTGTATATGAAAGTAGAGTATATATGCAATATGAATTACACATGGAGACGTGCATTACTAAAAGAAATAGGGGTTATGGGCCAAAGGGCTTTTCAGTAACGACTGAAATTGTCATTATTTTTACAAATTCATTTCCTTTTCTTCTCAACTTTGAGCAAGAAAACTAGAGGACTTTCCCATATCTACAACATTTTGATGAACCCCAAAGTCTGAGAAACTAAATGTAAATGTAACACTTTCACCAAGGTAACCAAAAAAAAACATGAATTTATACCTTTCTGTTTCAATAGTCCTCTTTGCAAGCATAAGTGTTAAGAAGACAGGAACCATTGCAGCACACAAATGCTTAAGAGTGTGGCCACTGACAATATGATGAGTCCATCTGTATATTGGTTTATCCGCTCCTTCTTCCACCTTTGCCAAAAGATAAAATCCTGCAATTATGAGATTTAATAAATACTTAGCAATGCAAAAGCAATCAGATACTTCTAGAAATGTAACAGAGGAACCGTGTGATGAAAAGCAAACCTGCCGCCCAAAGCCAATATGTGGAATGTGTGTACATTGGAGGCAGCAAGAGAGCCATCAGTGGGATGGCAATGCAAGGAACAAACTGGACTACTGCATATGGCCGCAGGTCATCAAAAAACCTATAGAAAACAAAGCACCATTCAGAAAAATTTGTTCCATAGGAATACTCTGCCCAAAAAAAAATATATCTATACATATTTGATTTAAAATGTCACTCTCATTTATATATAGATAAAAGCATAGAACCAAAACTTGCGCTTTTGATGCT
This sequence comes from Zanthoxylum bungeanum, assembly GCA_019454045.1. Classification (NCBI taxonomy): domain Eukaryota; kingdom Viridiplantae; phylum Streptophyta; class Magnoliopsida; order Sapindales; family Rutaceae; genus Zanthoxylum; species Zanthoxylum bungeanum. The sequence continues at coordinate 74,010 of SKCR01047016.1, read as the reverse complement.
AATCAATATGCAACTTACATATCAATTCCACCTTTGCAACACGAATGGTACAACACCACCAAAAATCAAGCTACTTTAGCATAAAAATCAATCACTTCAATAAATTTTTGTAAAGATTATATAATGAAAACCAACTTCAAAGCTTCCACATAACAAAGTATATTTGAAAGTAGTAACAAATTGACAATTTAGAAGTAGCATACTGACCTCCAATACAAAATGCTAACAACGCCCGCCAAAAGTAGAGGTAAAAGTGACACAGTTCCCTTATACTCATCAATCCTTTCAATGATAAATATCGCAATTATCGACGTGAAAGCAATAGTCATCTACAATTTCCAAAGACAACACTTTCAACAAATCATAAACCAATATTCATCATAAATCATCATCATTGAGTAAACTCACAGGCAAGCGGTCCCATACAAGACGAGCATCATTGGGCTTAAGATGGTAGTAGGAAGATCCAACGCCGACAGCCGCCACACCAATGAAAAAACATCCCCAGCCCCAAAGCTCGCCTTGTAAGCTTTAAAAATTCAAAATTATACACTACAAAATCAGTAAATAAATTTTTTAAAAAATAAAGAAAAAGACCAGTTAGAAAGCAAGAATAATACCGTAGGTTGAAATAGTTGCCGTGAAAACAAAGAACAAGGCCTACGATGCCAATAACAAGAAAGGGGAAATTCGAAACGACATTCAGAGTATTGGGTATGCCTGAAAATTAACAAATGAAAGGACGCCTCAGTTGATTTAAGGGTATAACCGGAAACTAATTTAAACCCTAAAAAGAAAATTACCGAAGAATTCGCGTTGGTCGGCGAAATCGTGATATTCTTCAGACTGAGGGATTGCGGGAGTGACGATCATTAATACTATAAAGCATATAATTGCTACTCCCCATGCGTAAACGGTGCGTTTTCTCATTTTTCCCGAGATCGTGGGTGAGAGAGATGACTGATTCTCTTCGATGGATTTTTCTTAGCTTTGCCCACTACACTTCTAGCTATACAAATAAATCATTTCTGGTTTTCCTTTTTTGTTTTATCCCTAACAAGGAATAGTTTATCTGTTTAATTTGGCTGCTGGATTCACAAGGATTCTAAAAAAAACATAGGTGTATTAGTATTATTACTTGCGTAAAAAATATCTTATTTAGAGAAAAAGACATAATCACCCCAATGGACATTGGCTATATTGGCTAGAATTAATTACAAAACAAGCCACAATGCATACAAATACAAATAAAATAAAAAAGCCCACCATACAAGACAAAGTTACCAGTTGGGCATTTTATTTTTAGCAATATGTATCAGAATATCGTTGCGTTGGTTCCATTTTACAGAAGCAATGAGTGATCTCGTGTTCACCGAAATTTGAATTTATTCTCAAAATGCAGCGCAAAGGATTTGGTTCATTCTCTTACATTAGTCTAAACTTATTTTTAATTACTTTTGACACATTTATGTTATTATATATGTATGTATTATTAATAGTCGTACTCAAAGGGTGTGACTTGATGACAAAAGACTTAGGATTTGATTATTAGATCATGGATTCGAATCCAATGGTGTATTTTTTTGTAAGAACATGGAGCAGCCAGAGTTTTACTTACTCCGTTTAAGCTCAAATTGAATAATTTGACGGCATAATTTTCAATATTTAAAAAAAATATATTATTAATAGTCAAATACTTCCAAGTAAAAACCCAAGAAAAGAGGTTGGCGAAATATTACGATCTATAAATTCCCCACCTATATCCAATCTCGAGCTAGTCACTTCCGGCTTGGCTTGTAATCGTAGTCTTTTAAACCATTTATTTGTTTGACTCCAAAAAAATGAAAAAAAAAAATCCAGGACTTTACAAATTTCCTCTAATATATCATTTTTCTACTCAGTCAATCAATATGAACGCGTTTAATATAATTGAGTTGAGACCTAATGTACGGATGCACATACACAGAAATATAGAGGTTTTGAAACAATACGGCAAAACATGCATTTAATTTTTGCATGTAAATTTCAAAAGTGTGCTCTATTACTGAAACCGCCTGTACTTGAAGCCCCAAGCCATGCCCGGATAAACAAACATTCCATCAAAACAACGTATATAGCTATGTGTGATCTATAAATTGCATATGTATAGAAGCTATGCCTCAGCACAGTTTAGCTTGAACTTGCTTATTGATATGACGAAGAAACTCATGATAGGAGAAGGTGTCCGGACTGTCATCTTCGATCATATACAAGTCGAATAGCAATCCTGTACAATTGAAATATATAGAATCCCTTCATTAAAATGCAATTAGTAAACAAATAAGACTGAAAGCTATAAGAATCTCTTGATCGTTAACTCAACCAAAGGAGGAGAAGCGTTTTTCTCGTCTCTCAATCACCCTCTCCGACCTTATACCAAACATAGATTTATGAGCAAGCGTCATTTCTTGTAAGTATGATAACTTGGTTTATTATAAAATTGCCTTCTTGGCAAAGACTAGGTAACGAATTACATCAGCTACAAAGATCATGCTCATTGTACAACAATCACAATTTTAGTCATCAACAAGAATGTACACATTTTAATCAAGTGGCCACTGATAACATTTTCTCACTTCCTAAGTCCTAACAATTATCTTCAAACTAGCATCTGAATTCAAGCTATGATGATCTACTAATTTTCTATTAGAAGAACCTAACAACCACATTAATCTAAAGTTACTGCCATGGAAAATAAAGAGAAAAAGGAATGATAAAAATTGGCTGAGCAAAATTCGTTTGTCATGAATAGTCATTATCTAGATGCAAACTTACTTCTAGTCAACGGAGGAAAAGTAAAAAAAATAAGAAAACCTCAGCACAGAACTAACCTAGCGGATCCCCTTTGCTGCACACTCGTAGACTGACAAAAGAACAAATTTCAGCTCACAGAAATAAATTATAATTCATAAATGCAGAAACTAAAACACGTATGCATACACACTAACAAATGTCCAGAAGAGAAACTACAATACCATAGATAGGAAGATCTCAGACGCCTTATCCCACTGATCAAATCATTCAACTTTCGTGATAATGGATTGTCATATTCCTGCAATGTCAACTGAGAATACCAGCCAAAAAAGAAAACAACTCAAAAGAATGCAATTGGGTTGCTAGGAGGTATAATAAATGACATGAAAAATGGCAATGTAACAGAAGCCAACTCAGCAATTATTTGATTACTTATAGAGCCTCCTTTTTTAATTTTTTGGCAAGAAAATACCTCTGCTATCTTTGTCATGATGAAGACAACCTTAACAAAATAATTCTTCAAAATCTATCAGTAAACAACTCACATATATGGAAAAATGATTTGTTGACTTTTATTCTAGCTTAATCAATGTGCAAATTTTTTCCATGTAGATGTTGGTGCTGTAATAACAAAGGTCAAGAAAACATCCACAATAAATAACATGTCATATACAAGGGCCAAGACATTCTAAAGCCAAATGCAGGATTCCTATTATATCTATACATGTAGTATTCTCTCACATCATCGGTATAATGCTGAGGTTCAGTAAGGATGAGCCAACTCTTGTCGAGATTAAATGATGACTAAGAGACTGCAGACCCAAATCCATGGACCAAACACAACCTAGTAAACAATTTGGTTTCAACTGAGTTCCAAGAGGCACTAGTAACTATCAAATTTGGCTGAATGATCTCTTTAGCAGAGATTATCATTTCATATATAGGCAAAGCATAAAGCTATACAAGGAAAGAATCAAACTGTACATGGAACTAACCAGAAAATAAACAGCTGTACAAAAAGAAAAGATATCCTTGATTCTAAGCTATTCTAGTTTGGAAATACAACCCATTCATATCCAATAATTCAAAGCAATATTCTGTGACAGTAACTAGCAATGAAATTACAATTGATAAAACAATGGAGAATAATGTCCCTCAACCAAACATCAAATAATAGAAATTTCCAAACTTGAGGTTCAAACTACCTGAGTAGAAAAATGAGTTGAGGAAATACCAAAAAGCTGGTCTAGTATATTTGAATTCACCCTTTCCCCGACATATAGCAGTGCATCCTCACCATTCTCCAGGAGAAAGATTCCATCATCAGTGATATGTTCACTAGTAAGTGGAATTATAGGGGTGGTAAGAGATCCATCAACTTCCTGCCAAATCAGTATGAACAGTGCAAATACCTTTAGGCCTTGAAAAAAAGGATCATCAAAGTGTCCAGAAAGTCTGATACCTGTGAAACCAGGGTGTGGACTGCCATCATCCTAGGATAGATCAGCACCACTGCTGATGAAACAGAAATGAAGGACACTCGACTAATCCAATAAGAGCGATCATCTATCCTTCCAGTAGTTTGCAATCCCATACTTTTTATTATTCCTGAAATACATCCAAACAAATATTTCAAAGGAAACATTCTTCTTTTACAATTTAATAGCTCAGAGAAAAATCGTTCATAGTTAGGAGGAGGATTGAATACTTAAAAGCTGTGAATATCATTTACCTTCCCCCATAAAGACCAAAGGTTTTCTTAAGCCTAAGAAGTTTAAAAAATATTCAAAAACAATCTTTTTTGTCAATCCTATTAAAAAACAACCCTTCAATATCTGTTTTTTCCAGAAAATGTTATTGAATTTGGAGAGGCAAAAACTGACAATTAATAGAGTTTTTATAATATTTTAACATCAATGTTTTAAGACAAACTGGGGAAGTAAATGGTATCTGTCCCCTCCATAAGAAACCATTTCTGAACTAAAACATTCAAAACAAGATATGGCTCCTAAGTTGATCAAGTACCTTATGTAGCAAAAACAAAAGAAACTCTGAAATCAAAGGTGATAGACCTGTGGCAATTGTGTATTCCAGAAGAAAAAACAGAAGCAGAGGGATTGAAGTTGCTGAAGTTGCTTGAACTGAAGTCAATGGAGCAGAGCAATTGATGACTACAGTGGCTGACGAAGAAAGGCAGAAGAATGTTGAATCTGGGACAGAAGCCTCAGAGGGAATGTTACACACGGGGCCTGTGGATGCTGCTGGGCCTAGGGCTGAGTGGATATGACAGTAGGAGAATTTTGTTGAAAACAATGTTTCTTTTTTATTGCCAAGTGGCATTAGTTCACTGGTTATTTTCTTTTTGGCTGTTACAAGTTTGTTAGGAGAATAGGTTGTTATGAGGCTGAGCCTTGCTGAGAAAACGATTATTCCATTATGTATTTTTTTGGAGAATGAATGAGGAGCTGTAGCATGCTAAAAATACTATGAACCATGACATCTTTATTATCTTTTCAATTAATGAATACAGATTTCCAGCTAAATCACTGAGTGTTTCCTTTTTGTTTACAAATTCCGTTTCTCAAATATGTGCTTCTATCAAAAGGACACTTGAAGTACTGATTGAACAACACAATCAACTTTGAAAAGGTAATACTTATGCATATATTTTGACGTGCTAGTCACCAGAATTTTTTTTTTTGGGGTTAAACAATAATTTCTTGTTGCTCAATTTTGTATGTTAGGGTGATGGAACATTTTAGCTGATATTGCATCAAACTAACCTAGCTCTAAATCCTTGTTTAAGATTTAAAAGTCGGCAGCTGAAATAAGAAGAATCATAGCATCATGTTTGAAAACAAGACATCAAGTCTCTGTAGTAATAAGGCAAAAGGAAACACAGGAATATTGAGATAAAAACAATTTAAAAAATCTTGGACCCGGATAGAATCACAACAAATCTATGTCAAACCATAAACAAGAGGCAATACCTAGAACATACAACGGTAGTAGCTTCAGAGTCTCAGGAAAGGCTTTATATTCAGAAGATGGTACCCTTGCACAACATTGACGATATGAATGTGAAATGTTAATGCAGAAATTTGTTAATTGCTCTCGAACTTTAAGGGTTGGGCTAACTGGGATTTCCTTTGCCGCTGCAGAAGCAAAATACCATAGTAATAACTTTTAATTTCTTAACAATATTAGTTAAACTGCTTTATTTAAACCAAAATGGGAACAAATAGCTCTATTTGTCAAGTAGTTAGAAACTATCAATTCAGGACACAGGCAGTCAAGAACCAAAAGAAATCGAACAATTATTTACAACTTTTGCTGATAAATCTACATAATTATCGAAATTTGTTGCACTTGAACAAAATTGATAAGAGTTGCACAGTTGTAAAAACAAAGAATTGGAGCAAATAATGAAATACCTCGCTTCAAGAAATAAGACAATTGAGTATCCAAGTCGGCTGAAAGGAACAAATCCATGAGCACATTTGTGCATGGAAGTGATAAAGTACTCACTCGAATTCTTCTTTGGCCATCAATAGTTGTGTAAAGAAGGGCAGACTAGACAAGAATATGCATAATGAAGTCAAGAGGACAATATAGAAATTAAGAAACAATTAAGGTTTAAACTTTAAAAATAAATAAATAAATAAAGTTAACTAGATAGACATTACGCTCCCTACGTCCTAGTTTATACCTGAAAGGCACATTCAGAACCCACATGGAACTTATCTTCTGGCTTTAAAGAAACCGTTATAGTTTTATCAGTGTCAATCTGCATGATTCACAAGAATTCCAAAAAAATGAAAGTTCGGCAGTTTATATTTCAAATTCCATTTGTTATATAATTTTTTTTTGAAATAACATGATTAATTAAAATCAATATACGATGGTAGTACCGTGGCAGAAAATTTTATTGCAATACACAGTCAATCAAATGCTATTGGCAAAGTAATTATGATAAACACAGAATAAAACTACACAAACCCCAGGCAGATCAATATCGGGTGGGCAACATTGGCGGAAATTCCCCCAGTACTCTTGAACTTGGAGACCCTACAAAAAATCCGTATAAGCCATCTCATGCAAAGATAATAGTGAAGAAAAATATGAGAATACTAAAAACTAATAAATGGAAAAAAAAAAATTAAGCCTAAAATAATTAACCTCACTACATCTGACACGCATTGTTGCCTCATACCCTTGAGGCCTTGTAATATTCCACCTAAGATCATCGTAAAGCTTAGCAGAATGAAGAGGCGCTGAAAATGGATAATAGTAGTATATCTGCAATATAAAATGGTTAAAAGTTAATAGCAGGAAATAAATATTTGGGGGATATCGTAGTGTACTGAAGAAGATTGACAATTTAGCAATTTAATAGTTGACACACGAATCTAGTGGTTGACCACCGGATGTGGGAACAATACTAATGCCCGATCAATATGATATCAACAATTCAATACATAAGGTACCTTATTTACATGATACAATACCAAATTAGACCCTAAATCAGTATGCAGTTGGAATTCAAGTCAATAGGCCTACTCTTTCTTCTTTCCCTTGGAAAAATAGGTACAAGGGGAGAAAAAAAGAAAACCCAGAACAGAGTTACCTTCATCCTTTGACCTCTTTAGGACATGGACCCATGCAGTTGATGCATGAACAAATGTTCACTAGATCCCCAAAAACAAAACAAAAACAAACAAACAAACAAACTTATTGCACTAATTTTCATAATATATTCACATAGTTACCTTCATCCTTTGACCTCTTTAGGACAGGGACCCATGGCACGAGTCTGATGCATGATACATATGTGAACTATTTTTCATAATATACTTGCAACTTATCAACAAAAGAGGTTTTAAGCACAAATATTGAAAAGAACTTATAAATTCTAGACAAAGGAAAGAAAGGGAGAAAAGTGTCATATTGGTCATCCGAATGCAGAATTTAATCAATTTTGTGTTTCTCAAAATAACCAGTTGTCCAAGCTTAGGTATTTTTCTTATATACCGTGCATGCAACCTGTTAGATCTTAGATACTGTGGTTATGCCTTTCCCTATGAATCTAAAACTTTTGGGTTTAGTAGTTCTTAAAATGGAATCAGAGTCAACTTGGTTAAGAGATTTTGTTTTTGAATCCCCACATTACATTAATATAATGTATTAATAGAATTAGAGTAAGTAGTGATTATATTTTTGTTGTGTTCTTGGTTTTAGTTGTGTAATCCATATATCTTATGTGTGAGTAGATGAACTAATAATATTATCAGACGCTTATATACAAGATAAAGCTTTTGGATTTTTTGATTACTTGAAATAATCTATAATTAAAATTATGAAATTAAATACTCACATTCATCGATATGGGTCATCTCCAGGTAATTTTAGGTGTGCAATGCATGCATGTATAAATAGATAAATAACAAAAGAAGCTTGTGTCATTATGGCAATCTTGCACTTTTTTCACCTTAACATAAGACCAATATATAAGTAAAACTAGATTGTATCTCGCGCATTGCTGCGATTTTGTTTTTAAAAAAACAAAACAAAATATGAGTTCAAGACTTGTAAAGATATTTATCTACACACAACATTTCAATTCTCCAAAATATTCAAGTAATACGTACCAAAGCCGACTTAGGCCACAAAGTTAAGGCCACCATTCCACTAATAGAGTCGTCTATCAAATTAACATAGTAATATTTCATTACTTATATGGTGTATTTTCAATACATCTCAATACTCATTTATATAAGTATAGGATCATAATGAGATGAGATACATGAATCAAGTAAAGTCTGAGATTCATGAATTAAGTAATGAATGGATCAAGTAAAGTTAGATTCGAGATTCATGAATCAGGTAATAGATGAATGAATGAATTAAAAACTTTAAGACATATTTCAAGATTCATGAATCAAATAATGAATGAATCAAGTCAATTTGGATTTGATATTCATAAATCAATTGTAGTAAATAATTTGTCTCATCTTATGAAGTGCCAAGTGCAGCACCACATAAAAAAGAGGACAAAAATATATATGTATGTATGATACCTCATTTTACTCCATGCCAGGTTGGCACTATATGATGTTCGCACTCTTTAAGGGGAAAAAAGTGATGCCCACAAGGAGAATTCCATAATACAAGGTATAGGATTTCAAAAACGGAATGCAAAATTTTTAATGATAAATCTTATTATAAGTAAAACTCTGAAATCTAAGGTAAAATAAAAAAAAGAAAACAACTTGATAGTCAGATGGTTTTTATGTTCATCATGAGAGGATGACAGAGAATCCACCTATAATAAGGATGTGTAAAGCATGATTAAACCGGCGCTTTTAAACTATCAAAACCTACAGCACAGAAAGCAATCCTTGTACCCAATTTTTGGAAAATGAACTGAAAAATTCACTGATATATGGAAACACCCCTATATATTCGAGACAAGAATAGTCTCAAATCAATGTGAGAAAGATTAATGCATGGAACGGATCATTTATTCCTTGATAACTGGTATAAAAATTGTGAACGGTTTGACATACCTGCCCTCCTGTAGTTTTAGAGATGACAGACATGGAGGCAATGTCAACATATGTCTGGGTCGTAATAAAAATATCAACGCACACCTGGGAAAGAATCATATTCAATTATATATGCATGCAAAAGCACTTCGAAAATTACCTTGTGGACAAGAAAAAAATGTCCACAAACCTGATATTCTGCAAATTCTGTAGCCATTTCACTCAGAGTCTTATCCTCAGGTTGCAGCAACTTATGGTTGTCCTGACATCAAACATAAAGGACAATACTTCCGATAAATACAGTATTAACATATTGTACATTCTGATAATCCGATTACATGTCATTGCTAATGCCATGAGATAAGAAAGGAAAAGCAAAGGTCAAAGGGAGGATGCAGTTTACTCATTTTGAAAAACAAGAAAGTGTGGAACAGCGTAATGTATTTATCTACATTGAAAATAGGGGAAGACCCACACAAAGATGCGTTTACAAAGCACACCTTTTTCAAGGAGGAGATGCTGATTTTTTCTTCATTTTGCCTAGCATTATGATTTCCAAAGCCAACTGACGGCAATACTGCATGCAAAACAGAAATACAGAATCAAGTTGATGCTTGAAACCACTGACAAATATAATTCCCTTAGAAAAAATAAAACATGAAATGAGGTAATACATGTCAACCATCTTTATTTGCAAAGGAAATACCCTAGAATGTGAATGGGTAATGATAAAAGAAGGTAAACAAAACATAACTTCAAAAGCTAGGCTGTATTTTAGAATGGCTAACAGACTCTTAAGAAGATTCTATCCCCATGTTTAGTATCCTTTGTGATGTAAGAAGGAACTATCATATCGCTTGCCGCCTTATCTGATCATCCATATGTCGGTATTAAATAAATGGCATGTTACTTGGGATACTAAAGTTTTGAAACAAAGTAGTAATACTCTTTTAGTATAATGGCCTGTTTGGATGTGCTGCGTTGTGGCAGCCAAGCAGCTTGGCTGCCACAGTGCAGCCATAAAACAAGATATTTAGCCTTAATATCAGTTTAGGAGTGCTGCATTGCGGCAGCGAAGCAAGGGACAATAATATCACTTGCCACTTTATCTGATTGTCCATATGTCACTATTAAATAAATGGCACATTGCTTGGGATAAAAAACCTTTGAAACAATAGTATTACTCTTTTAAGCAGCTTGGCTGCTACAGTGCAGCCACAAAACAAGATATTTAACCTTAATATCCATTTGGGAGTGCTGCAGCAGCCAAGCAGCTTGGCTGACACAGTGCAGCACTCCTAAATGGAGCCCAACTCACACAGCATATAACGTCACCAAGCTTTAAAGAAAAGCCAGTAATAGATAAACACAAATTAAGATATTCCCAGAATCTGGAAAATCCAGGACAAACTGATCTCAGATGCAAAGGTAAGGAGACTTGCTTTTAAAGAAAATGGCCAGGAAATCTTGCTAGAATGTATTTACAAGTTCAGATAGTTGAAGAATTTAATGAATTAAATAAAATAACAAAAAGTTACAAAAAAGATATAATAAAACTGGGAGAGGATAAATACCATATTATACTGACAAGAAGAAAGAATCGCTTTAAGTGGTGACAATGGGAAGAACGAAACAGTATAGAATCTTCTCAATTAGATAACATCAAGAAATTTCCAAGGTACGCGAAAGGCATGTGGAAAAAAAATATTTTCTTTTTGGTCGAGAATTAAGTTTTAGTGTTAGATAAATTGGTCTCTTGAACTCAATTTCTACAACCACCATTGGAAAAGCTCATTACCTATCAGGATATGTGTTGGCTTAAACAGCATATATCAATCCATAAATGTAATTAATAGTAGATTTATAACTTCCAAATTTAGCTTAACCTAATTGATGTTAGTGTTGGAAGACGGCCATGGTTGTCGAACTTCAGGCTCTTCAGGAAAATCACATATGGAATTTTGTTTCTTGTCCAGCTAATGTTAAAATCATAGGTTGCAAGTAGATTTACTCAATCAAGCTACGTTTTGATGGTACTCAGGAAGACTACAAGGCACGGTTAGCTGTCATTGGTAACAAACAAGAGTATGAGATAGACTATAAGGAGACTTTTGCTTCGATTGCTAAAATGACTACAGTAAGGATGGTTATTTTTATTGCCACTTCACAAGGTTGGTCACTTCATCAAACGTACGTGAAAAACACATTTCTTCATGGTGATCTCAAAGAGAGCATTTACATGGCTCTGCCACATGGCTTTTACTCTTCTTCTTCTTCTTCGGATGTATGTAAGTTGAAGCAATCTATATATGGGTTGAAACTGGCTTTCCGGGCATGGTTTGAAAAATTTCGATCTACCTTGCTTGATTTTTCATTTGAGCAGAGCAAATATGACACATCTTTGTTTCTTTGCAAGAAATCTATAGGCATTGTTCTTCTTCTCGTTTATGTTAATGATATTGTTATTACCAGGATAGATTTTGCCTTGATTACTTGTCTGCAGGAGCATCTTTAGGCTTCATTTCATATGAAATATCTTTGTCCTCTTACATACTTGTTGGAAATTCATACTCACTCTTCGAGTATCTTTCTGAATCAATATAAGTACACACTGGATTTAATTTCGTTGGCTGGTCTTCAGGATACTTCTTCTGTGGATACTCCTATGGAAGTAAACACACAGTCTCGTCGCAAAGGTGATCTTCTTTCCATCCCACTGTCTATCGATAGCTGGTAGGCAGCTTAAACTATTTGACTATTATTCGACCTGATATTTCATATATTGTCCAGCAGGTCAGTCAGTTTATGCAAGCTCCCCACCATTTACATTTAGTTGTAGTTCGTCGTATCATTCATTATCTTCGTGGATCATCTAGCCACAGATTGTTCTTCCCAACTATCTCTCCTCTTCATCTTGTTGCTTATAGTGATGCTGATTAGGCCGGTTGTCTTGATACTCGATGATCTGTTACAGGTTGGTGGATGTTTCTTGGTGATTCTTTGATTTCTTGGAAGAGTAAGAAACATGATCGAGTTTCTAAATCTTCTATTGAATCTGAATATTGCGTTATATCTGCTGCTTGTTCTGATATTGTCTTGCTTCGTGGGCTTCTGGTTGAGCTTGGTTTTTCCTAGCCTAATCCCACTCTCTTCATGTTAATAACACAAGTGCCAATCAGATTGTTGCGAATCCTATTTTCCAGGAGCGCATGAAGCATATTGAGGTGGATGTCCCCAAGGGGCGTGGCTTGATGGTGTAGGGCTCAGGATCTCACCTTGAGATCCTAGGTTCGAATCCAGAGAGTGCGTTTCTTGTAAGATCCTGGGACAGTCAGAGGTTTTACCTGCTCCGCTTAAGCCCAGAAAGGGTAGTTTGGCGGTGGGGTTTCCAACGATTGCAAAAAAAAATATTGAGGTGGATTGTCATTATATTCGGAAAGCTTGGGACACTCGTATTATTTCTCTTCCTGATATCTCTACTAACCTCCAGACAGCTGACGTGTTTCATAAGTTCTTTGTGGGAAATTTGATGCTTATTGTTTTAGACAGCATATATCAACCTACAAATGTAATTAATGAAGAAATGGAGGAAACCCTCTTTTTATTTTCTTGGTTTAGACAATACAAGAATAAGCTTTACATAGCCTTCAGTCTTCTCTATAAAAAGAAAATAAATCTACCCATAATTACGTACAATCATTTACCATTTCCCTAGCAATCTTAAAGATATTTTCCTATTCTAACACTGCCCTTCAAGCTGGAGCATATAAATCATATGCATCAAGCTTGTTACAAATAAAATCAATACGAGGACCGCGAAGAGACTTAGTAAGGATGTCCGTTAATTGTCCTTCAGAGTTGACAAAGCTAGTGACCATGCATCCAGATAAAATTTTCTCCCTGATAAAGTGACAATCAACTTCTATGTGCTTGGTCCTTTCATGAAACACAGGGTTAGATGCTATATGTAGAGCTGTCTGGTTGTCACAAATTAGCTTCATTTGTGTCCCACCTCCAAACTTTAAAACCTGTAACAACTGTTTTAACCATACTAACCCACATGTTGCCAAGGCCATATCTCGATATTCTGCTTCTGCACTAGACCTGGCGACAACTGCTTGTTTCTTACTTTTCCAGGATACTAGGTTGCCTCCAATTAAAACACAATATCCTGTAATAGCACGTCTGTCGGACGGAGAGCCTGCATAATCTGTATCAGAATATCCAACTATCTGAGTATTGTTTTTATCTTCATACAATAATCCTTGTCCTGACACTTTCTTGATGTATTTAAGAATACGTATGACAGCATCCCAATGACTCACATGGAGTTTGCAGGAACTGGCTAAGCACACTGACTGGAAATGAGATATTTGGGCGAGTAATTGTAAGATAGTTCAACTTTCCAACTAACCGTCTATATCGTCGAGGATCTTTTAGCGGCTCTCCAACTAGTTTCCTGTACTCCTCAGGGTTCTCCAATGGCTCCCCCTCTTTTGGACCTGGTAGAAATTTAACATTTGGATCCATGGGCGTGTCAACAGGTTTACAATCTAACATGCCAGTTTCCTGAAGAATGTCTAGAGCATATTGTTGGAATTAGTTGAGAAGCTAATTAGTATTTATTGTTAGATTATATTCAACCAAGCATTAATTGTGTAGTTGGTAGTTGTGTTGTTGTGTATTTAATATGGTAGTTGTATAATGCCTATATAAAGGCCTCTCATTGTAAGTTTTATATCAAGCAAATTTTAATACACAATTTTTCCTTCACAAATTCTCACATGGTATCAGAGCCAATCTTTCTCTGGGTTCTAGTATCTCTCTTTTAGAGTCGTCGTTCAAGTCGGCGCGTGGGGAACACACACCGCTATATATGTGTGAGCCTCACGCGCCGCATCTTCTTTGGCAATCTTGACAATATCAGTGACGACGAAATGCTAATTCTTATCCTTTATTTGCATCAAGTTCCACATCTGACTTTTTTCGGGGTTTTGTTATGGGGTGATTTGGCAAGTTTTCTTTAGATGTTTTGAGCTGTTCTGGAATAGTTTAAACTTTTCAGCTGTGCATTTTCCAGCGATGTTAACCATCCAAACCTCCACATCTATTCTCGTTGTGCATTCTCCAACGACGTTAAACACCCAAGTCACCATATATGTTCATGCTGTGCATTCTCCAGCAGCGCTTTAAACACTCTAGTCTCTCTATGGTTCTTATGCTGATTTCATCTGTAACAAGCTTGGTGCATACAACATGTATGCTCCAGCTTGAGGGGGAGTGTTGGAATTAGTTAAGAAGCTAATTAGTATTTATTGTTAGATTATATTCAACCAAGCATTAATTGTGTAGTTGGTAGTTGTGTTGTTGTGTATTTAATATGGTAGTTGTATAATGCCTATATAAAGGCCTCTCATTGTAAGTTTTATATCAAGCAAATTTTAATACACAATTTTTCCTTCACAAATTCTCACACATATTTTCTCTGAGAGATGACTATACCAGTATAAGACTGAGCTACTTCTATGCCAAGAAAGTACTTTAGTAGTCCCAAATTCTTAGTCTGAAAATGATTAAATAAGTGTGTTTTCAGTTGTCGAATGTCGTCTCGGTCACTTCCAGTAATGACTATATCATCCACATATACAACCAAGTAAATGCATGGGCAATTGGAATATCGATAGAAAACCGAGTGGTCTACCTCGCTACGAGTCATACCAAATTTCTGAATGACGGTACTGAATATCTCCCAAACCAAGCATGAGGAGACTGTTTGAGACCATACAGAGAGCGACGAAGCAGACAAACCAGACCATACTCCCCCTGAGCAACAAAACCAGGTAGTTGCTCCATATAGACTTCCTCCCGGAGGTCTCCATGAAGAAAGGCATTCTTGATGTCCAGCTGATAGAGCAGCCAATGACGCATAGCAGCCATGGAGAGAAACAAATGGACGGAAGCAATTTTGGCTACAGGAGAAAAAGTGTCACCATAGTCCAAACCAAATATCTGGGTATAACCTTTAGCAACCAGGCGAGCCTTGAGTCGATCAATCTGCCCATCAGGACCAACTTTCACCGCATAAACCCATCGGCAACCAACTGTAGATTTTCCAGGGGTAACGGAACCAAATCCCAAGTGCCACTCGAGTGTAAAGCAGTCATTTCATCCATCATTGCTTGTTTCCATCCTGGATCAGACAAGGCCTCATAGACATTTCTAGGAAGAGAAACAGAAGACAAGGTGGAGACAAAAGCAAAATATAGAGCAGATAAACGATGATAACTGAGAAATGTATAAATAAGATGCGGATTACGAGTGGAACGAATACCTTTACCGGTGGCAATTGGGCCAGGAAGGTCCACGGTATGGGCAGGAGCTGGAACAGGTTGTGAGTCAGTGGCTGCGGTGTCAATGCCGGCGGAAGATAGAGAACGAGGACGACGGTGGTATACCTGAAGAGAACGAGGTGGTGACACAGTCTCAAGTGTGAGATGGAAGAATGGAACAGGCAGAAACGCAAAAGGGGTGGGAGGAGTCAGGGTATGAGGAGAGAAGTAAGGTGATGACTCGAAGAATGTGACGTCGGCAGAGATGAAGTAGCGGTTATTATCTGGAGAATAACATCGGTACACCCTTTTTGAAGTCGGGATTATCCTAAGAAGATGCATTTAGTAAACTTAGCAGAAAGTTTATCTTGTCCCGGGGTTAGATTATGGACAAAACACACACAACCAAATATGCGAAGTGGGACCGAATAGAGAGGTTGGTTGGGAAATAAAATAGAGTGGGGAATTTGGTCTTGTAAAACAGAAGAATGAATGCGATTAATGAGATAACAAGCAGTAAGAATTGCATCCCCCCAGAAACGAAATGGTATATGGTTATGGATTAATAAGGTACGAGCCGTCTCAATGAGATGTCTGTTTTTACATTTAGCGAGACCATTTTGTTGGGGTGTATAGGCACATGATGACTCATGGAGAATACCTAGAGAGGATATAAAAGTGGTAAAATGAGCAGAAAAATACTCTCGAGCATTATCACTTCGAAATACACGAATAGAAACACCAAATTGAGTTCTAATTTTGGCACAAATTTTTTGAAAAATAGGAAATAATTCATAACGATCTTTCATTAAAAACAGCCAAGTATTTCAAGAGTAATCATCAATAAATGTCACAAAATACCGAAATCACATAACAGAGTTGACACGACACAGACCCCAAACATCGGAATGAATTAACGCAAAAGGGGACGCAGCTCAATTATTGACTCGCTTGGGAAAATATACACGAGTATGTTTCCCAAGTTGGCATGACTCACATGGAAGTGAAGATAATGAAGAAAGTTGCGAAACTAGCTTCTGGAGCTTAGAGAGACTGGGGTGACCCAAACGGTTGTGGAGAACATCAGCAGAATCGGTGGAGGTGCAAGCGACCGCAGGCAATGACTGCGTAAGATGATAAAGGCCTTGTGACTCACGTCCTGTACCAATTATCCGTCCCGTACCCTGGTCATGTACAAGAACATAATGATTAAGAAAGGTGACAGAACAATTCAGATCATTGGTGAGTTTACTAACAGAAATAAGATTGAAAGGACAACCCGGTACATAAAGCACAGATTTCAGAGGTAATGAAGGAACCGGAGAGGCCTGTCCAATGCCTTTAGCGACAGTTTTAGAACCGTTGGCAAGGGTAACCATAGGAAGAGAATGAGAACTAGTTAAAGAAGACAAAAGTTTTGGATTACCAGAAATGTGATCAGAGGCGCCAGAGTCCAGGACCCATGGGCCCAATGGTGAGGACTGAGTGATGCAGGCAACAGAATTACCAGTATGAGCAACGGAAGCAGAGGACGATGACTGAGAGGCCTGATACTGGAGGAAAGCTGCATATTCGGATTTAGACAGAGTAACAGTCTTGCTCGAGTCGGCCATGGCAGTGAAAACAGTGGAGGGCGGCTCGAAAGACAGGGTGATCGGCGCCGTTAGAGTTCAGGGATATCGCCGGAACCGTGAACAGTGACGCCAGGGAAAAAAAATGTAAAAAGAAACCCTATGATCAACCTACTGATACCATGAAGAAATTGAGGAAACCCTCTTTTTATTTTCTTGTTTTAAACAATACAAAAATAGGCTTTATATAGCCTTCAGTCTTCTCTATAAAAGGAAAATAAATCTACCCATAATTACATACAACCAATTACCATATCCTTAGCAATCTTAAAGATATTTTCCTAGTTCTAACAGTAATTAATACTTAATAGTAGATTTATAGTTTCCAAATTTAGCTTAACCTAATTGATGTAATTGCTGAATTTCAGTCTTGTAATTAGCCTATGGGTTTCTATATAAACAGAGGAACTGACATTACCTCACTAGGTGCTAGTGCTACTGGGCTATTGCCTAAAAGACATGGTTGCAGAATGATTTTGACAATTGAACAGTGATCTTATGAAATGTAATATGGATTATGGAGATCTTATGAAATTTTAATGGCTAATAGAATAAACAACAGCCAAAACATCTGTAATAATGAATGATAGACAGATAACTCACAAACAAAGGAAAAAGATAATAAGGACAAGTTTGAAAATAAAATTGAGATCTAACTATGAGATGGACTTGCACTGGGGGAACAGCAGAACAAACTCACAGTCTGGGTAAGGATGGGCTATAAACACAATAATTAGGCATGTAAAAATAGCTTCAGACAAGTTGCCTCGTCACTACAGTGTCACAGCAGTATAGACTCTATGTATGGCACTTTTCCCATATGATAAAAATGTCATCCAACTAAAGAGTAATTTGAATGCTGGCACATAGCACAGATTGTCCTTAGGTGATTGAACACCAACAACAGCCTCAAAGAACCATTTGTGTTGAAAATGAAACAGCATATTTAGACCATCTTTCTAGAAGCAGAAGACTGAACCCATAAATCCACATATCTAAATAAATCTTCTTACTACACATAATTTCACCATGATTTTACAACTTCACAGTAGTGTTTGCACAAACCTAAAAACAAATTTCCTCTAGCTTTCTTACTCAGAGATTCCACAGAATGTTGTTATCACCTAGCATGTAAAAAGTAAACACAACAATTTGTATCACACACAAAAGAAAAAACAGCACAAAACAACCAAGAGTAAACCATACATCAACCACTAAGACAAGATAAAATGAAGCAGTACATGAAATCCAAAATAAAAAAGAAACTTGCCTGACTGAAATACAAGAAGTTTTCCCCCAGTACTCTTCATCGCTAAGAAAGCAGCCTGACACAGAGAATTTTAAATTTACATCCAGTGGATATCAAAATGTGAAAATGCAGGAGTCCTATTTATAGGAATTTCTCATTAAAAGAAAACCCAAACTTCTCAAAGTTCATTTAAAGTTACTAGCCGACACCTGCACTGATATTACGGGATGAGCACACAGACCTAGAATTGTTTGCCTGAATGGGAACTGATTTTGATCTAAATGCTGCATAAAGTACACCAAAAGTAGAAATGTGAGAAGATACTATACCTTAATTGCAGCACCAAATGCTGAGCCAGCAACATTATTACTCTGAAACATGGTTGGAATGTTTTCCAGCAATTGCTCCAAATTTTGGCGGCACTATTACCTCGATGAAAAATAATACTAATAGTTACAAGCAGCTGCATAGAAACTAGCCATCCACAAATTCTCTCCATGAATAGCTAGAAAGACACAACCCATGCATCACTGACCTCAGAGAGAGTGATAATGACATCATTTTCAAATGGAGCATAAACATCTTCTGTGTCAGCAACAACAAGCATCAATGTCTGCAATAAAATTACAGCCCAAAGTGATTAACAACACATGAACCCATAATTAATAAAAATATACAATCAACTTAAAGTTAATCATGAACTTGTAATTCGAAAAGATTAAAACTAGAGAAATTAAGTGAATGCCACTTGCAACACCTCAATTTCCCGTTGCATCAAAAGTCGCATTCAAGACAAACCCCCCCCCCCCCCAAAAAAAAAAAAAAAAAAAAGAAAAGAAAACCTCCCAAACGGGAAAATATAATGCAACATAAAGTTTCAAGACTAGTATATATAATAATAAAACATTAGGATATAACAATCATATACCAAGTGGCATATGACACCTCTCATACATTTTATACAAATCTTCTCACTCTCTTTACGAATGCATATATAGTTGCAAATATAGTAAAACAAAAGGTCAACAGATAAACATCATTAACTACTGACAATAAGATGCCAAAATACCTCTTGCAATGTGGGTTTTAGATTGTAAAACTGAATAGTTGAATCATATGTTGCTATACCAACCATTGTCCGATGTCTTTCCTGTTACAAGTAATTCAACAACTTAACATCAACTTAAAGAAATTCTCAACAATGAACTCACCAATGGATATATAGGCCTTGGATGATGACCAAGAGGCATGAAATCAAAATAATTTATAGATAAACTCTTTATGGTTGAGAAGAGTTAATACAAAAATTGAAAAAGAATCATATAAATTTTATATAAAATTATCATGAAAAGTGAGATTCAATTATGTATTTAGACAAGTACATGAAAATTGAGAGTACCATGCAGCATGATTACAAATTACTATACTATTACTAGGAAAATGCTCATTGTACTATCATTTTTTAGATAATTCTAGACAACCAAACTTTTGATTGACTAACACGGTCTGCTTTACTACTCTCCAGATACTCAGATACAAGAATTGATGCATACTCAAGAAGGCATGCTTCAGCACTCTCCAAGTGGAAAAAGCCTAACCATAAATAAACACATGAACTTACAGGAAGATCCAATATGCCTTGCTTAATTGCAGAACATGCTGCTGCAGTCGCACCAGTCTGTAAAGCATCCGTGGACACGTCAATCAGGAAGAAGTACACAGGAGGCATCACATCACGCATCTGGAAATAGATTGGAAAACAAAGAAAAGCTCATGTCCAGTTATGTGAAGTTTTCCAAAAAAGGAAGGAATAAAAACAGATCAAGTTGATCCCTTTGTCCAATCCTACATGGCCAAGGACAGGCCCCTTCACTGCAACAAATGTTATCAAGCAGAAAGTGAGTGCTTGCAGAAAAGAAAAACATGATCCCGTGAATTTATAATTACCCTATGTTGTCAATTGGAAGCTCCAGTAAAATCAAATAAAAAGTTCAATATGAAGTAGTTTTGCGGCAGGCAATGTTTTAGACTAACAATTCAACTCGATTTTTAGATTTCCAATTGATCTATATCCTTCATCTTCCTATAACTTCGAGATGGAAGTGAATTCTTGACATTTTAAAACCAACAATGTCCAAGGAATAAGATAACCCTCAAAAAGACGAGGCTTTTATGCTTTTACCATTTAATCATTCCTTTAAAACGTTATGCATTACATAAATTGAATATAAGTTAGTGAATGATACTAAAATTTTGAAATAATATATGAATTGTCAAGAAAAAAGGAAGAATAAAAGTTTCTTGACGAAGCTATAATTTCAACATGCTTCAATATGATTTTTTTTTTATAATTACTTGACTTTTATACTTCAGTGAAGTGACCTTTAAAAATTTTGAAAGCGCTATCTCCAGAAACCATGTCAAGTTTCAGGATATGATGTTTCATTATCCCAGACATATAGTATATTTGCGCCATGCTCGATCAGAATGTCTTCAGCAGCTATTCAAGTTTATCGCACTTAGTAGCATCTCTTTCATTCCACATCATCTATGACTATGTCTGGCTTAGGATTTGTAGTTTCTTTATTTTTATTTATTTACTTATTTTTTCAATAGTCAAGATTTCATATACTACAATTTATTATTGGTTAAGCCAGGGTCTAAACCGACCTATGATAGGGAGGAGAGCATTCATCTTACTCTTAACTAGCATCTCGAAAGTTAGTCCAATCATGTGTAGTTACATGGAAAACAAAATTGAAAGGAGAAATGAGAATACATCTCCTTTAACTGAACCAGAAAAGAGCAGAAATAACTTCTTCAACCCCTCAACTCCACACCCCACCAGCACTGCAAAACCCAATCCGTAAAATATCATTTTGTTAATATCTTTGCCTAGACTAAGTGAACTACTATGATTTGAAAATTCCATTAAGTTGCTTCAGGTTCACCATCAAAACAAAATGCCATCAAAACATTCAATCTAGACAGATCAACCCTTAACAGAACATTCATTGAATAATATAGCCTCGGCTTAAAGAATCGAAGCTAGTCAAATAAAATTACTGAGAACTAACCATGAATTCCCTTGAAGCAGAAAATTCAACTGTCCCTTTACAGAGCTCAGGCCTTTCATTAGCATCCAAACGTCTGCCATCAAGCCCTAAATAGCAATAGTACTCAAGAGAAGTTTCATTCTTTATGCCTGCAAAAGCAAAATAACATTATGTGATTTGACGCAAAATAGTGACAAATACACACTTCAAGCTATAATGAGGAGTTATTCAAGTAATTCGCTTGACAAGTGTAGTGTATGAATGTCTAACAAGAGAATCCAAAAACTGAATAAGTTGATAACGACAAAGATTTGGGCAAATATACAAGAAAATCCACAACTAATCAATTTCATCTATAATTAACATCTCTAGTTAAATGTAAGTAAAATGATGGTATGATATCAGACAAGAAGTCATATATCAAATTGCTGATAAGTATAAATCTATTCCACAGATATCAAGGCAATACTTAAATCACAATGTTGTAGCATTAGCTAAATAGTATTAACAAAACAATTGTCTTCTTCCAAAATACTGAATGGAGAGTATAGGCAATGATGACAAAATAACTAAACTTACCACAAAAGTTACAGATGAAACTCTTTCCATTATCAACGAATTCCATGAAAGGATTCATGTACCCTCTACAACAACAACATCTAACAGGACCACTCTCACCAAAATCCACAACCTACAAAGCCAGGTGTTTTGATTAGATAATAGATTTGAGTAACTTAAACAGAAGGGGAAAAAACATTGGGAGACAAGAGCATGTTTGTACACGAGAAATATGCATGAGAGCACTAAATGGATTAAAGAAAGTAAATAAACATAGAAGGAACCCAAACAAAGTATACTATATCGTCAGAGTTTGGAAATTCTATTTCCCCAGCTAAACTCTAGGGTAGGGATAGTCATACCATCCCCTGAGCAATGAGTCTGCAGCCCTTGTCTTTAGTTTTCTATGACCAACTGAAGTGTAATCCTAATATTTAAAAGAATGAAATAAGTGCATAGACTGGAAGATAGAAGCTATAAAAAATTTGGCTAGATTTGGATGTTCATTATTATGCATTTATAATTCCTATATGAATAAAAGGGTATAACTAGGGGTAGATGTTTTTTGTTTATTATCACAAAGAGGGAGAATGGGCGGCGTCATAACTTAAAAGTTAAAATGTGCTGTAACATCTTAACTTACTCCAAGCCTATTGCCTCAGTGTGCTAAGAAATTGTTAAAGCTAAATGCCCTAGTTATCCATAAAATGGAGAATCAGCAAAGCAGTCGCCAACTTTCTTTTAAGGTGCTATCTACATTTTAGAAGAGTTCCAAGGTAGCTGCCAAGGAAACTGTGGTTATCTGCCCAAAATGCTGCAGTCTTTCGAAGATCTTAAAAAGTCAAATTAGTTTTCGTACTTCCCATCAGGCTGTTACTTGTTGGAATTAGTATGTTCAAACCATTATACTAGGTAAAGTTCCTCTATGTGTGTCCATATGTTTGCATACAATTAAAAATATTGAATTAACACTCAGATAATAGCAATTCAATTAAAACAGCCAGAAGATCAAATTTTAACTCTAATTTTAGTATATCAGTTTGCTCACCTATGAACTACTTGATAAACAGTAAAATAAGTGAGCAAACTACTTGATAAACAGTAAAATAAGGAACCATTACCCAAAAGCAAGATATGCAGAAATTGAAGGGATAATTAGAAAGCAATCATTTACTTCTATGGGATCCTCAGATGGATCAGGAAGGGCCAGAGGCTGGACTATCAAGGCTAAAGGCATGCTTGATAACCTCAACAGATCACCCGTACATGGAATCTGGTAAACACATGGACAATATCAGCAACTACTATCTAAGCAAACAATCAACAGAACCTGTAGGACATAGAAGTATACACTGTAATCAACCAAACACTTTTAGACATGACCTGATTAAGAGTGCACCTCATGTAGCGTGGACTGCAGTTCCCAGTGTCCTTGACAATATACTTGCTTGTAACAGGCTTGATCAGGAAAGGAAAAAAAAACGAAGGTGAAATTAGATTTATTTAGTGAAAATGTCAGATCAGAACTGATTAAGAAAGCAGGTTAGCATACCGGAGGAGGTTTGACCAGTTTTCCCTGTCGTGTTTCATATAAAATCACAGAGGAGATTGACATTGGATGTGGATGTTCTTCGGAAGTTTCCTTCAGTGATATCCCAGCAACTGGTAGCTGATCTGATAAATTTGATTGAAATGCAGGCATTCCAGGCGGAGGCATCACAGTAACTGGTGGAACCTGAAGAACAATATCAAATTTAAAAATACAAAAATAAAATAAAAAATAAAAATCATGCACATTAATATCCAAAAATTTCAATCAGATTGCTTCACTTATGTAAATTTAACATAAGTCCATTACTTCAAACATTAAGCAATTTTTTGCTCCGGTACATAATCTGCAACAGTGATCTCATAAACAATCAAGTTCGGTTAAGTACTGAATGTGCTTTTATATATACACACACACATATATACATATATAATCTCATGTCTATTCTCTCTGGTGACAGACCTCAAATACAGAAAAGCACTTTTCAGTCAAGAAAGCACTTAAAAGCCTTCTTTTAAGATAACATTTATACGTGCCATTCTACTTTCTATATCACTGTTTTCGCCTCGAAAGGTAGTTAAAAGGTATTTTATCAAAAAGTGGTTCCACAAAAAGTGCTTTCAGAAAAGTAAATTCACTTTCTAGGGGGGAAAAAAGACAATTCCAAACGAAGTAAATACTTATCACTATTTTTTAGTATTATAGCCAAATGCACAAAAGAAATAAGAAAAACACTTTCAAAATCACAAAACTTCGTATCAAAAACACACAATAAGCTCAAAATTGAAAACGGAATAAGTTCAAAACTCGAAGAACAAACTCACTTGAGGATTATTACTAAACGGCGCCGGATTAACAAACGACGCCGGATTCTCAACAAAATTTGGAGGTAAAAGAGGCGGAGGAAATGGTGGACGATGAGGTGTTTGATACAAAGAATCGAACGTAGTAGCCTCAATATCATCGTTATAACTTCCTTTACTTGAACGATGAAATTTTGATAAAGCTTTTGCTAAAAATGACGGCGTCGGTGCCATTGACCAATTTAGAAGAAGCAGAGCTCCGTTTTGCTTTCTTTGGTAAGAGTGAGTGTGTGTTTGTGAAGATTCTTGGAAGGCAAGAAATGAGAGGGGAGTTGAGGTGGAGGGAGTTCGGTTTTAACGTGACGAGATATTTATAGCTGTGGGGTTGTTTTGGGTCACAGGCATGTGAGGTTAAGAATTCCGACACTATGTGACAAATTTATGATTGTAATCGCAACGAACTACAATGCGCTTGCGCTCGCGCTCGCTCTCGCGCTCGCAAGCCAATCACGTGATTCAAATTCTAACGGGAATTCAATTTTCTACTTGCTAAAATTTCAACCTAATTTCAAAACTAATTCAATAATTCGCTTTCAGGAAGGGAAAAAAAACATATATGTTTGTTCTTTAATGATGGAAGTAGTAACTTTATGAATTTTCTTGAAGAAAATATATTAAGAAATTGATTGTTGATGTTAATGTAAACTTGGCAAAAGAAATGTTTAGATGAGCTTGATATAATGGTTTATTGGTTTTCAAGTTAAAAAAAAAGTCAAGAGAACAATGATTATGAATTAGTTTATTTTTAGCAATACCACACTTTTCAAATCTTATTTCAAATATCCATTTCATGGACACTAACAACCCATAAGAAAATATAGTTCAATTGGACCGAGGCTCGACTTTATATGGGCTCTCCCTCTTTGAAATTTATGTAAAATATTGGCTGATTCTTTCCCATTAACACTAATATTATATGGGTTAGAGATTGAACTGAATAATTTGTGTATTTCAATCAAAATTATAATTACATTATAACAGTCTTTATAAAGGCAATACAGAAAATCAAATTAAGAAAAAAGAAAAATAATTATGTACAATAGGAAATCTTCCTATGATAGGGAAATATAATAGGGAATAATTTCCTTAACAAGAAAGAAATATCTTATAAAAAGTAATTTCCTTCACACCCCCTCAAACTCAAGCTCGCTTTTAAACTCAAGCTCATGGAAGAAAAGCAAGCTTGAGTTTGGAAACCAACTCACGAAATCGCCTTGGAAGCTGAGGTTTGGTAAAGAGATCAGCGGGTTACTCTTCAGAGTGGATTTTACGAAGTCGGACAGTGTCTTGACTGATATATTGACGGAAGTGACAATCAGTTTCAATGTGCTTCGTGCACTCATAATAGACATCATTATGTGTGATGTAAATGGCACTTGTGTGGTCACAGTAGAGAATGGTAGCATGAGAATGAGAAACACCCATGTCACCAAGAAGCCAACGAAGCCAAATGGTTTCTTGGGTAGCATCAGCAATCGCACGATATTCAGATTCAGTACTAGAGTGAGAAACCATGGATTATTTCTTGCTACGCCAAGAGATAAGAAAGTCACCCAAGAAGATGCAGAGACCAGTTGTAGAACACCAATCAGTGGGATTATCTGCCCAACTAGCATCAAAGTAGGCATGAAGCTCAAGAGAAGAATGAGCTAAAAAGTAGAGACCATGAAATAACGTGCCCTCGATATAGCGAAGTAAATGAATAACAACTTAATAGTGAGCAAAGCAGGGTGCTGACATAAACTGACTAACAACATGAATCATATAGGTAATATTAGGCCGGTTAACTATTAAATAAACCAAGTTGCCAACTAGCTGGCAGTAGAGAGTAACATTAGGAAGATGAGTACTATCATTCACTGTAAGCTTAATCTAAGGATCAAGAGGAGTAGAAGTGATCTTACTATCGGTCAGCCCTACCCGAGCAAGCAAATCATAAGCGTATTTAGCCTGAGAGATATAATAACCAGTCTGATCATAGAATACCTCAAGGCCAAGAAAATAATTGAGGTGACTAAAGTCTTTCATCTCAAAATGGTATTGTATAGAGGTCTTAAGTTCAGAAATACCATTTATATCATCCCCGTGATAATCATATCATTCATATAAAGAATGAGAAAGATAGAACCATGATCTATTTGTCGAATAAAAAGTGTTGAATCATAAGCACTGGAAGTGAATCCAAGTTGATGAACAATGGTGCGGAACTTCTCAAACCATGCACGAGGAGCTTGTTTAAGACCATATAATGCCCTATGAAGTTTACAGACTTTATGCATAGCATAAAGGTAGTCAGGTGGAAGCTTCATATAAACTTCTTTAAAGATGTCACCATTAAGAAATGCATCATTCACATCCATCTGAAATAACGTCCACTAACGAGAGGCTTGCAACAGCTAGTAAACTGCGGACCAAAATAAAACGGCCAACAAGGGCAAAAGTCTCTTCATAATCAATATAATATTCCTAAGAAAATCTTTTGGCAATAAGATGAGCCTTATACCTTTCAATAGAGCCATTAGATTTCGTCTTGATTTTATATATCCATTTGCACCTAATCACATACTTGTCTGGTGGAAGATCAACTAAATCCCATTTATGGGTTTTTTCAAGAGACTGTAATTCTTCTGACATAGCTTGCTGCTAAACAGAGTTAGAACTACCCTTTAAATAAAATGTAGGTTCATATAGATTAAAGTTGTTGAAAAATAGTGATTGTCATTCAGCTTATCAAGAAATTTTGTGACCCTAGTAGAATGATGAAGGGAATGAGGATTAAATGAAGAAGACGCAAGGGTACAAGATGTGTCAGTTGCAGATCCGTCGGGCCGTGAAGACATGGAGAGATTGGCCGAAGCTGAGTCATCCATCAAGATCACAATGAAATCATCTTCGAGAAATAAGTTAACACCACTAACAATAAAAATGATATTTGGTAAAGAATGAATAAACTGAAATTTGGAAACTGATCGATGGTAAACACACACGTAACGTAAGTGCATGTATCGCTCAAGTAGTATAAAATATATTGATCTCACGAAGACTTAATACTTATGCTATTAATTTACGAAGTTAAATGTCTACAAGTATCTAATTGATTTGATTGTTGATTGGATGGTGATTTTAATCTCAAACAAACAATTAAATAAAACTAAGGTAGATTTTAAGTTTTAAACAATGATATGAAAATATTCAGGGTTGTGAATCCTAACAATATCTTCTAAAGATGAAATGATTATCTTATGTTTGTGCAATATATCGGTTTATTAACCTGGAACACGAAAATATGCAAAAGCATCTATTGATGGTCAGATGAAAACACCCAAAGTAACCCAATTAACTATATGTCTATGTTAATCAAGTTACCTGAATTCATTAAGTTCAAGTTCCAATTATGGCTACCCACGCCCGACAGATATATGTCTATCTTGGAAGAAAATCTCTAAGGTGAATGTGAGATTGTGAGCTATTGAGTCTAAGGCTGAAACCTAAAATCCCTTTGTCAAGTTCATTTTAAGTTTACCAAATCATTTTTATTAGTGGCCAGTTAATAAGAAGCATTAAGATTAAGACTCAATAAATAAACCTATACATCACACAAGACACAAAATAACCAATTTATAAGCCTATGATATTGGAATTCATCACAATCCTAGATAATGTATTTAGTTACGACACATATATAGGATTACTAAAGATATAAATAAATAAAACATCATAAAAAAATTTAAAAACTAAAAAGGTAAATATTACAACAATGAAATAAAATGCTGGGGTTTGGGGATCCACTTTTATTATTTCAAATCTAGAAATATCTCTTATTATAATATATAAATTTGTATTATATTACCAACCGACCATATAGGCAATATTCTGATTAAGTCATATTTTAATTAATTCCAACCGACTATAAAGGCGGTATCCAATTAAGTCAGGTTAAAATTAATTTAATTAAGTCCAACCGACCAATAAGGCGATATCCAAGTAAGTCAGGTTTTAAGATAATTTATATATATTATAAAATAATGGAGATTAATCTAAATTATAATAATAAAAGTTTCACCTTCACCCCAGCAGAAAGAAGTTCCCTACTCATACTTTTAAGTAAAACAAAGAAAGATTTATTACTTAAAATAAAAATTAAATACAAGAAAACTGAAATTAAACAAACAAGATATTATCTTCTTAGTATTCTAAGGAAATTCCCCAGAAGAAAGTATGAATTTTCCTTCTGAATCATGCCTCTATTTATAGGCTTCAAAAATGGGCCGCGTCGCCATACAAAAGGCTTGCGCATCGCGACGCTCGCTATAGGAATTGACGGCTGTTGGCAAACTACTTTATTGGCTCGGCGTCGCGATGCGTTGAGGGTTTGGCGTCGCAACGCTGATGTCATGATGATGCAAGTAATGATGCGTGTTGGCAGACTGAATTATTGGCCGACGTCATGATGATGCGGTGATGACGCACGTGATGATGTGGTGATGACGTGTATCGGCAGCTGAATAATTGAGGCGCGTCGCGACACAGAGAAGTATGAGCGTCGCAACACGTGAACAATAATTTTCCTATTTTTCCCTTTTTCATATGTTTTTTCGTCGTTTTAGCCCCGAGTTGATTTCATTGAGTCCTGAAATCTTATTTATCTACAAAATAATAAAAAATACATCAAAATATTCACAATACCCGAGAAATTATACAAAATATTAAGTAAAATGGACGGTAAATATTGATATATTTTCCGCTTATCACACCCCCAAACCTAACATTTGGCTAGTCCTCGAGCAAAACAAACAAAATAAAATACAATAAATAACTTAAAAATAAAATTCAACCAAGCCACTTTCGTAGGAATCACGGTTGCATTTAGCGTATGCTACAAGCCTTTAAATCCCTAGGTTTCACTAGTGGACGAGTTGTAATCTCGTGATGGCTTACAGCGACGATACCCACAAACGTCAATCAAATGTACAATCAAACACACAAAACAAGTTAATGACTAAACAAGTGAAATTCTTATCCAAATTAATAATTGTTATCTTTCTTTCTAAATTACCAAATAAGTAAATTCTCCGATTATTTTTACCATTCTTTATATACACAACCAACAAGGTATTAATCAAATCATTGTGCCCACAATATTCATTAGTGTAGTTGAAAAGAGAGTAATATTTTTGTCCAAAAGTTATATCAGAATTCACACCTTTTTGGCAATGGATTATTTTTTTTTAATAATAATATCTTTAATCCTTGTAGCGAACTTTGGGCCAGTAACTCCCAAACCAGTTGGCTTTAGGGCAGTACGTGTTAAGACACCCCTACAGACTTAATTACTTGGATATCAGATGTTAAAAGTTCTACCATTTGACACGAACAATCACTGCTTACTGAGGCAAGACGTCTGGTTACCAAGTAGAAACTTTATTATTATTAACTCAGGCTTTACCGTTTGACATGAACAGTCACTACTTACTGAGGCAAGATGTCTGGTTACTAAGTAAAAACATGGTTAATTATTTATATACATAATTTTTTTTTATTATTCCATCGCTTTCAAGTGCTTCCTCCAATAAACTAGAGCACTGAATATTACAAACTTTCACATACAACTCATGTTCGTATGTTACCATGTATGTTGATAATACATGTCAAATGAGCATATGGAGATCCAATTTAGTCAGTATTATGGAGTTCACGAATTTAAATAATTCAAAATGAAATAAAAAAATTTTTACTTGTTATGAAATAGGTTGAAATACGTCTCAAGAGTGGAAATTTATTACACAGGTATCTCAAACCCAATTCCACCTGGTTAGTCAAGTTTAAAACATAAAAACAAAATTTTAATTTTTTTTAAAATTTTTTGAATTTTTGACTAAAAACCAAGCAAAAACAATACAACGAAAATAAAAACAAGATACTAGTCAACTATTCCCCTCCCCCAAACCTAATTGAGACATTGCCCCAATGTCTAAAAAGAAGAAGAAAAGTTTAGAAGACAATATCTGGTTAGCGTGGAATTCTACATCTAAAAAGAAAATTAAAGGTTAAGATCCAGATTTATCCGACGCTTCTTACCACGATCATTATCATACCAGATTATCTTGGAAAGGATAGGGTCAATTTGTGGTTCAAATGCTAAGAGTTGTTCAATTAAATAATTGGTTGTTCTGGCAGTGAAGAGGATGTCTTTTACGAGTTTTGAAAGGAACCCATTTCTTCGGGCATCTTCAAGAAACACAAAAAGAAAGTCAAAAATCCATCAACATTAAACAGTCCAATTGATTTCTGGTGTATGTTCAAGTTCGCCTAAGATAGCACTGTAAAAATTTCCTCCATCATGCCCAAGCCGCCTGGAAAAGCAATTAAAATGTCAGCACGGTTAATCATTTCAACAAGTCGTTCGGACATACCTAGCACGATGCATTCCTCTCCGTTTGATTGTCCGATAAGATTTACATCCGCCAAAGGTTTTGGGATGATTCCCAAAACTTGACTACCTTCTTCATGTACGGTTCTTTAAACGTAACCCATCAGTCCAAGATTGCCACCGCCATATACTAAGTGCATATTCCTCTCTACCATGACTCTACCCAATTCTTTTGCTACTTCAGCGAATTCTGGTTTAGAACCAAAACTAGTACCGTAAAACACACAGATATTAACAACTCGTCTTCTTGAAGTTGCTTCCATTTTTTTAATATTATTCTCTCTCAAATCTGGATGTGTTGAAGAGAACAATGACGAGCTAAATTTATAGATCCTGAAAAAGGATGAGTAATAATAGCACTAGTACTTGTCAAATGACAATTATTAGCTATACAGTACATTTAGTCGGGAAAGTCAAAAAATCCGGATATTATCGGCGAAAATAAAAGAAAATTACAAAGTAAATCACAATTATTAGTTAAAGATAAAGAAATAATAATATGTACAGAAAGTAACGGCTTGAATGACATCTATGTGTCAGGGACAAGCTTCACATCCAATTTTTTTATAAATCAGCAAACAAGATCTTTTAAAGTCAGATTCCCGAGACTTAATTGTTGTCTTTCTCTTCGAAACTGTGTATGAAAATTACGAATCGCGTGATAATAATATCCATTGGGATGCGTCTCAAGATTCAATGATATGTCATCTAAAGACTCTTTACTCATGACATCCCTAATGAATTTTATTTTATCTTCGCGGTTATCAGACATCATTCCTAAAGAACGACAACAAGTATTGCATGTACATCGTGCACATTTATAACAAACACCTAATCTTTTAGCTCTTCTTTTCTTAGCATAGGTGTTTTTTCCTAAACCAGACAGAAATGAAATAAAAGAGTCAGATGATTCATCTGCCAAGCGAACTCGTGCTTCAATTATCCAACGAATATCACTAGGAATACCTTGGATTATGAGAAGTCTCATTCTTTCAATGCGTGCTTTGTAGACTTTCATCAGAGAGATTTGAGGGAGATAAGGAAAATGCTTGTGATGTTTTACAAGAACGTCTTTCATCCTGTCTGTGATTTTTCCTACAAAAATAAAACACACAAAAATCTCAATATATATACAAATTGTATGGATTGCCTCCCTGCTAGCGCTAAAATTAACGTCGTCAGCTAGACATGACTGCCCAAATGTTAGGCTGGATCTGCCAGTGTGAGACTCTTTTTGACGCTTGATGGATTCTCCCCAATAGTGCTTGACACGTTGGCTGTTGACTTTGAATGTATCATTGGAGTTGGGGTCATGTAGCACAACGGTTCCGTATGGTAAAACTTGGGTGATTACAAATGGACCTGGCCACCATGATTTTAGCTTGCCAGGAAAAGTTTCAACATTGAGTTGTATAACAATACCCGCTGCTCTGGTTCCAGTTTTCTGCGCACTATTTTCTGATCATGCCACTTCTTTGTCTTTTTTTTATACAGTTTGGCATTCTCATAAGTATGAAGACAAAATTCTTTTAATTCATTCAGTTGGTGGAGTTGTTTCTCTCATACTGCTTGTAGATCAAAATTCAGCTTTTTCAGTGTCTAGTACGCTTTATATTTGAGCTCCATAGGCAGATGGCATGCTTTCCCAAACACCAATCGATATGGGGACATTCCAATTGGTGTCTTGTAAGCTGTTCGGTAGGCCCATAATGCGTCGTCCAATTTTGTAGATCAGTCCCTCCTTGTTGAACCAACGGTTCTCTCCAGGATTCTTTTGATTTCTCTGTTGGAAACTTCAACCTGCCCATTTGAATACAGATGGTAAGTAGTGACAACTTTATGAGTAACTCCGTATTTTTCTAGGAGTGCATCAAAGTATCTGTTGCAGAAGTGTGTGCCACCATCACTGATGATCGCTCGAGGTGTTCCGAAGCGAGTGAAAATATTATTTTTGAGGAATTTTAAAACCACTTTGGAGTCATTTGATGGCAGTGCTATTGCTTCAACCCATTTGGAGACGTATTCTACTGCAACCAGAATATACAGGTTTCCATATGATGGAACAAAGGGTCCCATAAAGTCAATCCCCCATACATCAAATATCTCCACTTCGAGAATACTTTGAAGAGGTCATTCATTTCTCCTCGAAATATTTCTCGTTCTCTGGCACCTTTCACATTGAAGAACCAATAAGTGAGCATCTTTATACATAGTGGGCTAGAACAAACCTGATTTTAGGACTTTGGCTGCAGTTTTATCTTCGCTAAAATGTCCGTTGTATGGTGATGAATGACAATTCTGCATGACACTATTGACCTCCTCTTGTGGTACACAATGCCACAATAACTGATCTGCACAACGTTTGAATAGGTACAGCTCATCCTAGACATAGTGCTTGACTTCTTTGAAAAATTTCTTCTGTTGCTGATGTGTCCATTCCAATAGCCATTTCCCCGATACTATGTAGTTTACATAGTCAGCATACCATGAGACTTCTTGTTGCTTGATGGCAAACAACTGTTCATCTGGAAAAGTTTCTTTGTTTGTCAGTTCATTGCCATTTGTACCTCCATTTTCGAGCCTTGACAAGTGATCGGCCACTTGATTTTCTGTCCCCTTTTTGTCTCGGATCTCCAAGTCAAATTCTTGCAGTAGAAGCACCCAACGGACCAATCTGGGCTTGGCATCTTTCTTCACGATCAGGTATTTGATTGCTGAATGATCTGTGAAGACCACCACTTTGGGACCCGGTAGATAGAAGCAGAATTTATCAAAAGCAAACACAATTGAGAGCAACTCATTTTCAGTTGTTGTGTAGTTGAGTTGTGCTTCATTCAAAGTTTTGCTGGCGTAGTAAATAGTGTGAAAAATTTTCGCCTTACGTTGTCCTAAAACTGCACCTACAGTAAAATCGCTAGCATCGCATATTACTTCAAATGGAAGCGTCCAGTCTGGTGCTACTATGATGGGGGCAGAGACCAATTTTTGTTTCAAGATTTCGAAAGCATGGTAGCATTCTTTGGTGAAATGGAAAGACATGTCTTTCTCCAGCAGATTGCATAATTGTTTAGCAATCTTGGAGAAGTCTTTGATAAATCTCCTGTAAAATCCTGCATGCCTGAGAAAACTTCGAATCCCTTTAACGGATGATGGTGGAGGTAATTTTTCTATCATCTCTATCTTTGCTTTGTCTACCTCAATTCCTTTATGTGAGATCTGATGTCCCAGGATAATGCCTTCCTGCACCATGATGTGATATTTCTCTCAGTTGAGTACCAAATTTGTACCTTCGCATCTTTGTAATAATTTTTTCATATTTTGCAAACAGTGGTCGAACGAGTCTCCAAACACTGAGAAGTCATCCATGAAGACTTCCATGCTTTGTTCTATCATGTCTGAAAAGATGGCCATCATGCAGCGTTGAAATGTGGCATGAGCATTACATAGTCCAAATAACATCCTGCAGAAAGCAAAAGTATCATATAGTCATGTAAAAGTGATTTTCTCCTGATTTTCTGGGGTGATGGTAATCTGATTGTATCCTGAGTATCCATCCAGAAAACAGTAGAATTCATGTCCCGCCAATCTGTCTAGCATGTGGTCAATGAATGGTAGTGGGAAATGATCTTTCCGTGTTGCTTTGATCAACTTCATGTAGTCTATGCATACTCTTGATCCAGTCATTGTCCTTGTTGGAATTAGTTCGTTATTTTCATTGGTTACTACAGTCATTCCTCTTTTCTTGGGTACACATTGCATAGGACTCACCCAAGAGCTGTCAGATATAGGGTAGATGATGCATGCATCCAACGATTTGATGATTTCTTTCTTTACAACTTCCTTCATGATTGGATTCAGTCTCCGTTGATGCTCCACTGTGGCTTTGTACTCATCGTTCATCATGATTTTATGCATGCAAAATGATAGACTGATAGTCTAGCCAATAGCTTTCTTGTGCTCGCGTAGCACTCTCAACAACATATCTTCATGCACCCATTTTAGGGACGAAGAAATAATCACAGGTAAATCAAAAGAGTTTTCCAAGTATGCATACCTGAGATGGCTCGGAAGTGGCTTTAGTTCCAGCTCCGGTGGTTCTTCAATCGAGGCCTTGATTCGCTCATTTTTCGGTAGTTATAAGCTTTCCACCTGTGGTGTCGATCTGAAGCGATTGTCTCCATAAATATAGTTAATGCATTCTAGAATCTCATCATCTAATTCTCTGTCAGTCTTGTTGGTGATGCATGCTTCAAGTTTATCAATGGAAAGTTACATTGCATATGTATTCTAGATGATATTATCTATTACATCAAGTCTGAAACATTCCTCCTCATTTTCATCATTTGGGAATTTCATGGCTTTGAAAAATTGAATGTTACTTCTTGGCCTTGTACCGTCATGGTTAGTTCACCTTTTTGTACATCAATGATGGTTCGACCTGTAGCCAAGAATGGTCTCCTGAGGATGATGGGTACGTCTTTGTCTTCCTCCATGTCGAGGACAATGAAATCTGTTGGGAAAATGATTTTGTCGACTTTGACTAATCCATCTTCCACTACACCTTTCAAAAATGTGAGTGATCGTCAGCC
Source organism: Zanthoxylum bungeanum (assembly GCA_019454045.1). Lineage (NCBI taxonomy): Eukaryota > Viridiplantae > Streptophyta > Magnoliopsida > Sapindales > Rutaceae > Zanthoxylum > Zanthoxylum bungeanum. Next base: position 38,418 of record SKCR01047016.1, on the reverse strand, counting down.
AGTTGCAGAGTGACTGAGGTGGACTTTGCTTCTTCAATCTGCAGTTTCCTGTAAATAGACAAAGGCATCAAGTTAATACTAGCACCTAAATCACGCAAAGCCTTACCGAAGTAATGTTCTCCTATGGTGCAAGGGATGGTGAAACTGCCAGGGCCCTTCAACTTTGGGGGGAGCTTCCTCTGAATGATGGCACTGCATTCTTCTGTCAATGCCACAGTCTCGTAATCTCCCAATCTTTACTTTCGTGACAGAATATATTTCATGAATTTGACATAGCTGGGCATTTGTTCCAACGCTTCTGCAAATGGAATGTTGATATGCAGCTTTTTGAAGATCTTCAGGAATTGAGCAAATTGCTCGTCCAGTTTGTGTTTCTGGAGATGCTGAGGAAAATGTGTAGGTGGAGTAAATCTTTCTTGATCATTTTCTTTTGCCTCTTTTTCCTCCATCTGTGGATCTGCTTCGCTGCTTTATTTTGGAACTTCCTCAGTAGATGTCTTGTTTCCAAAATATTTGTTGATTTCAGTGCCGCTTTTCAAAGTGATGGCTTGGCATTGCTCATTCTCTCTGTTCCTTGGATTTGGTTCTATGTTGCTAGGAAGGGTACCTTACGGTCTGTAACTCTGAGCATTGGCCAGTTGTCTCAATTGATTTTCTAGTGCCTTTATAGAAGCTGATTGGCTTTGATTTAATGTTGCTTGGGCTTGAAACATAGCATCATATTTGGCATCTTGCTTTTTCATCTAGGCAAGCACTTCTGCAGGTTATTTTTCATACTTCTGGCCTTTATTCTGCTGTTGGAATTCGGGTGGTGGATTGTTCATTCTCCCTGAAGTGTTGCTCCATGCGAAATTAAGATGATTCCTCCAACCTGGGTTGTAGGTATTGGAATACAGATTGTTTCTCTGTCTGTTGAAATTGCTGACATAGTTCACATTCTCATCATTTTGGTTGTAAGATTCTGCCTTTGGTGCTCCTCCATATGGTGAACTTGTGGATCTAGCATTAACCTGCATGTTAAGAGTTTCCAGGCATTTGCATATTTGATCCAGCTTGGCATTCATAGCTGTGTTGGTTCCTACTTTGTGGATTCCTGCTATTCGATGGATCATGATCATTTCTGTTAGCCACAAGGAATTGTTGTTGGCTATTTCTTCTATTAAGTCACATGTTTGATCTTCTCTTTTTGCCATTAATGCTCCTCCAACACCATCATCTATTGTGGTTCTCATTAGTCTAGAAAGTCCATTGTAGAAGGTTTGGACTTGTAGCCACTTTGCAATCTCATGGTGAGGACATTTTCGGAGTAATTCTTTGTATCTTTCCCAAGCTTCGCAGAGGGATTCTAAGTCATGTTGCACAAAAGATGTGATGTCATTTCTTAATTTTGTTGTTCTGGCTAGGGGAAAATATTTTACAAGGAATTTGGTGGCAAGAGTATTCCAAGTTGTGATGGAACCTACTGGTAGTGAATGGAGCCAAGCCTTAGCTATGTCTTTCAAAAATATGGGAACACACGCAGTCACATTACTTCTTCTGTCGCTCGGTTGTAATTGAATGTGCCACAAACTTCCAGGAAGTTGCTGATGTGGGCATTAAGATCTTCAGTTGCATTTCTCCCGAACTGAACTGATTGTTGTATCATCTGAATGCATGTTTTGATGTCACACGTATTTGCTGGCAAGGGTGGAAGTACAATGCATGATATGAAGGCGTCAACCACCGGAATTGTTCTGTCTCGAATGGAAATTGGTGGTGCAACTTCCAAAGGTTAAGGTTCTTGATTGTTCATGTTGATCAGTGCTTCTTGATCTTCTCGCCTTTCCCTTCTCAAATGTCTGATAGTTCTTTCAATTCTGGGTCAAGCGGACAGATTTCAAAGCTTCTGATTCTTCTCATGTAGTGTGTGAGAACCTGAAACACAAGAAAATGAAATAATAAGTAAAAATAAATTAGACACAAGTAAAGTATCTAACCCCAAAATTAATAGTAAAAGATAAATAAGTCCCCGGCAACAGCGCCAAAAACTTGATCGGTGGTAAACAGACATGTAACGCAAGTGCACGTCTCGCTCAAGTAGTATAAAATGTATCGATCCCATGAGGACTTAATACATATGATATTCATTTACGAAGCTAAATGTCTATAAGTATCTAATTGATTCGATTGTTGATTGAATGGTGATTTTTATCTCAAACAAACAATTAAATAAAACTAAGGTAGATTTTAAGTTTTAAACAATGATATGAAAATATCCAGGGTTGTGAATTCTACCAATATCTTTAAAGGATGAAGTGATTATCATATGTTTGTGCAATATATCGGTTTATTAACCTGGAACAAGAAAATATGCAAAAGCCTATGTCGATGGTCAGATGCAAACACACAAAATAACCCAATTAATTATATGTCTATGTTAACCAAGTTACCTGAATTCATTAAGTTCAAGTTCCAATTATGGCTACCCACGCCCGACAGGTATATGTCTATCCTGGAAGGAAATCTCTAAGGTGAATGTGAGATCGTGAGCTATTGAGTCTAAGGATGAAACCTAAAATTCCTTTGTCAAGTTTATTTTAGGTTTACCAAATCAATCTTATTAGTGGCCAGTTAATAAGAAGCATTAAGATTAAGACTCAATAAATAAACTTATGGATCACACAAGACACAAAATAACCAACTTATAAGCCTATGGTATTGGAATTTATCACAACCCTAGATAATATTTTTAGTTACGACACATATCTAGGGTTACTAAAGACATAAATAAATAAAACATCATAAAATAAATTTGAAAACTAAAAAGGTAAATATTACAATAATGAAATAAAATGCTGAGGTTTGGGGATCCACTTTTATTATTTCAAATCTAGAAATCTCACTTATTATAATATATAAATTTGCATTATATTACCAACATACCATATAGGCGGTATCCTGATAAATTTCAACCGACCATAAATGCGCTATCCAATTAAGTCAGGTTAAAATTAATTTAATTAAGTCCAACCGACCAATAAGGCGGTATCCAATTAAGTCAGATTTTAGGATAATTTATATATTATAAAATAAGGGAGATTAATCTAAATTATAATAATAAAAGTTTCACTTTCACCCCAACAGAAAGAAGTTACTTACTCATACTTTTAAGTAAAACAAAAAAAGATTTATTACTTAAAAGAAAAATTAAATACAAGAAAATTGAAATTAAAAAACAAGATACTCTCTTCTTAGTATTCTAAGGAAATTCCCCAAAAGAAAGTATGAATTTTCCTTCTGAATCAGGCCTCTATTATAGGCTTCAAAAATGGGTCGCGTCGCGTTGCGCGCTAATTGGCGGCTGTCGGCAAACTGCATCATTGGCTGGGCGTCGTGACTCGTTGAGGATTTGGCATCGCGATGCTGATATCATGATGATGTAAGTGATGATGCGTGTCGGCAGACTGAATTATTGAGTAACGTCATAATGACGCGGTGATGACGCACGTGATGACGTGGTGATGACGTGTATCGGCAGCTCAATAATTGAGGCGCGTCATGACGTAGAGAAGTATGTGCGTCGCGACACGTGAATAGTAATTTTCCTATTTTTCCCTTTTTCATCCCTTTTTTGTCGTTTTAGCCCCGAGTTGATTTCATTAAGTCCTGAAATATTATTTATCTACAAAATAACATAAAACACATTAAAATATTCACAATACCCGAGAAACTATACAAAATATTATGTAAAAGGGATTATAAATATTTATATATTTTCTTCTTATCAGAAACATAAGAGAATATTTTATCTTCCCTGTAGATGACATGTTGAGATATATGTATGCGTTTAGAGAGAGGATCTCAACATCGGTACCTTTATGTTCAATGTCATATCCTAATAAACAACACAATCGGGCACAAGGTTCTAACTTAGTGTGTTCATACGGTTGCGGGATGAGCCTGTGAGTCACAAAGAATATAAAAATCAATCAAACAATAGTCGTTAGAAGAATACAAGGGAATTAGAAAGACACTCACTCGATGTGTTCCAGTACTCAGGTATTCGACCAGCCTCTGTCAACCCAAATACACTCTATCCTCTTACAAAAAATAAAACTTCTACCAGTCTCCCCGATCATTTGTCGTTAACCCCAACATCAGGTGTTCCCTTTTCTGTCGAAGGACAGATGTTAGCTCTATTTCTCAGTCACATGCTCCTTCAAGTAGTTGACCGGCGTAAACACACACGTATAACGCAAGCGCACGTATCGTTCAAGTAGTATAAAAATATCGATCCCACGAGGACTTAATTCCTACTGTTGTTTTTAATTATTGAATCTATTTATTTACAAATATCTAATTAAAGGGAGAAGAGAATGATTGTTTGATTGGTTGAAAGTGGTTTTACAAAATAAATAAATAAATAAAAAGACAAAAGAAAATACTAAGGAAAATAACAAAAGACACAAAGATCTAGGGTTGTGATTTATTCCAATATCATTATAAAGATGAAGTGATTATTATATAGTTAGGAAATACAATGATTTATTAACCTGGGACACGAAATTATGCGAAAGCATCTGTCGATGGTCAGACACAAATACCCAGTATAACCCAATTGAACCATATTCCTATGTCAACCACATTATCTGGATTCATTAAGATTAAGTTCCAATTATGGCTACCCTCGCCCGACAGGTATATTCCTATCCTGTAAGGAAATCTATTAAAGGGTTATCTATCCTCAAGGAAGATCGTGGGCTATTGAGTCTAAGGTTTTAAACTTAAAATCTCTATGTCTAGTTCATTTTAAGTTTACCTAATCAATTTTATTAGTGATCGGTTAATAAAAAGCATTAAGATTAAGACTCAATAAATAAATCATTATATTACCCAAACTATAATCTAACCCTTATAAACCGGTGATATTGAAATTCATTACAACCCCAGATAACTATTTAGTTATGACACATAATTAGGACTAATAACTGAAAAATAAAAGACATAAAGTAAAAATGCTGAAAAGTAAATACTGAAAAGTAAATTGCAATAAAATAAAATGCTAAGGTAAAAGGAATTACTTTTACTACTACTAATTTAGATATCTCCCATAAAATAATATATAAACTTGTGATATTATTTAACCAACCGACCAATCTGGCGGTATCCTGATTAAGTCCAATTAAGTCCAACCAGCCATATAGGCGGTAATATTTGTCCATAATCCAGCCATAAAGGCGGTACCAAAATAAATTTATCAACCGACCAATCTGGCGGTATCCTTGATTAATCAGGTTCAAACCAACAGAAAATAAATATACCAACCGACCAATATAGCGGTATCCTTTATTAATCAGTATTTTAAATAGTAAATATATTATTTTTAAGGGAGATTAATCTAAATAGTAACAGTAAAAGAATTACCTTTCACCCTAGCTGGGAAACTACTTTCTCATGAATAGTAAACACTGTAAAAAGTAAAAAGTAAAAATTAAATTACTATTATTACAAATGGTAATTAAAATAAATTACAAAACTAAAAAATAAAAAAAAACTAAAAAATAAAAATTCTAGAGAGAGAAACTCTCTCTAGAGAGAGAAATCAAGAGAGAGAGAGGTGTTTTGAAATCTGAAATTTCGCGCTGAATTTATAGGCAGAATTTTCACTGTTCGGGCGTCGCGACGCCAAGGACCTCAGCGTCGCGACGCTGGATTTGTCACTGTTTGTCGACGTGGCACGCTGAGAAGGCGACACGTGGCATGGCGGCTGACTGTTCACGCGACACGTGTCAAGGCGGCTAAGACTCAATTATTGTGATGACGTCATTGATGACGTCATGCTGATGTGGCGCTGACGTGGCGATGACGTGGCGCTGGCGTGTGTTGGCGTGTGTTGCAATTGTCGGCACAATAGGATTGCGACACGTGTCACGCGGTGATTGGCTGATGCTGAGGTGTCAAGTTGACTTGGTTGACCTTGTGACGTGGCTGATGACGTGGCGTGACACATGGCGAGTTGACTCGTTGACCACTGACATGGCTGATGACAAGGCGACACGTGTCAAGTCAAAGTGTCGGCAGCATATGATGTTGACACGTGGCACGGCGCACGTTAGCAGATTCGTTGTGATGGTGACACGTGGCACGGCGCATTTTAGCAAAGTCAAAACTTCTCAAATTGTTGACCGTTGACCAGGCGCATGTTAGCAGATTCGGCTCACGCTGGGCGTCGCGACGCGGAAGGTCTGGCGGCGCGACGCGAAAAAGACTAAAATATCCCTGTTGACGCATTTTTGTCCGGTTTTGCCCCAAATTGCCTCCAGTGCTGTCCAAACTTTATTTATCTGCAAAATAACAATAAAACACATCAAAACATTCACAAAACTCAAGAAACTATACAAAATATTAGATTAAATGAGTGGGAAATAGTGATATAAATACCACTCATCAGTAGTATTGTAGGCACTACATTTTTACATATAAGTCCCGATGATGAGTCTCGTATGGAGACACTACCTCTTTAATTGTGAAAGCCGCGGGAAACGGACGTCGGAAGGGAAAAATCAAGAATTGACATTTTTGTTGGATTTAATTCGCTGGATTAGCTTCGGGTTCGCTTGTTGGACCTCCGTTTTAAAACACACCCTTTGCCCAAACCCCCGCAAGACACACACCAAGCCCACACATCACTAAACCACACACCAAGCCCACTAAATGGACCAAGCCCACACGCCTACTCACCTTCCAAAATAACAAAACACACATTAAACACATGCATAAATCAAGCCAAATCCTCTTCATAAATTAAAGAAATCTCATCAAATACTTTCCTAATCCACTTAAATTATATTCCCTAATTAAAAGATACAAACCAAATCATATACCTAACTAAAAAAGAATAAATCAAATTTAATCAAATCACTTCCCTAATTAAAAGATTTTTCCTTATCACACAATAATTAAAAATATCTCTCATTAAATGCACAAATCATTCTCCTTCCCAAACAAGGAAAGCCCTCATCCATTTGCCTATAAAAAAAACCTTTCACCAACACATTAAACCCCTGGCTCATTCTCACGAAATCAACCCTAATATTTAAGCCTATTCCCACTCGGCATCACACATGCACCCTCCACTCATATATTGCCTCACTAACCTTCATCAAATTCATTCACGCATCAGCACCAGCCCCTTGCCTCACGTAACCAGCCAACGCTCACAGCACACAGTCCCCTCTATTTCAACCCATCTCCACCAATCAACCGATTAAGACACACAAATCACCCACCAAAGACCATGCAGCCACCGACATGAATAAGCACACGTATCCCACTCACACAAACCGTGCCACACCTTCAAGCCCCCTTCTCTCTACGTAGCTCATCAACGCCACTGCCCTACTTCACGCCTTCACTCATCCAAGTAGCCCCTACTTCACGCCTTCACCCATCCAAGCAGCCCCTCCAACACGCACATAAAGCCCTCTCAATACAGCCTCTATTGCCGCACAAATAACACCCTCACAGCAGATCTCATTCATGCTAAAACAGCAACCAATACAGCCTTACTTCACACACAAAATAGTTCCCAAATCTGCACCCAAACTGCACCTCAAATCAACCCCTGAAAACGCCCTCAAACAGCCTCAAAACTGCACTGAAAACTGCATCAAAAAATGCCCCAAAACAGTGACAAAACTGCAGCCTCTAACCCTCCAAAAACCGCAAAAACAGTAGCCTAAATTGCCAAAAATAGTGACCAGAAAATACAGTAAAAACAACAGCAAAACGGAGTGAAAACAGTGGCCTAAACAGCGAAACAGCGAGTAAAAACATTGAACCAGTGAGCCGGAAGAGTTGCGGAGCATCAACCCTTCCGACGGCTGTGTAACGCACTTCCGATAGACGATAAAAGAGGTTAGACCTGAGGGCACCCTTTTTATTTATTATCTTTCATTTTTTATTTATTTTAATACATTATCGCATGAGAGTCGTTTGTTGATGCATGATGTGAATTCCGGATGAACGGAATGCGTGTTCTCTTTTGTGGTATATCGGATGGAAACTCGTACGTAAATTCCGTAGCCAAATCCGAATGGACGGTATTGCGGTTTGCACTCGGGATACAATGCCACGTACTACTTAAGAGACACACTTTCGTTTCAACCAATCTTGTATTTGAGCATGAGGTAGTTAGTAGATTATTTATTTATTTAGCATGATTAGGTTACTAGTACGTTATTTATTATTAAAGCATGATTTAGTCTAGTATATTATTGGTCTTTAAATATGATTATGTTATTTATTTATGCATGATTTAGTTCTTTGATTTTGCATTAGGAATTTAGTTTGCGTTTTGTTTAAGTAGTTATTTATTGTTCTTTGTGTTTGATGATTCGACATGCTCGTTGTGTGATATTGTATGCTTGCCGTTATAATGACTTACTTTCGAAGCATGCGAACTTAGACGTAGGATTTACTTTCATGAATGAGAACTAGATCTAAGTCATCTTTGAGCATATATGATAAGTGTGGTTTATACCCACTTATTACGACATCTTTAGCTTAATATTTTGTTATATTTCGAGATATTTAATGTCATTTATAGTTTATTTTCTGTTTTTATTTGTAGGAGCATTAATACATGGATCCTGGGTCAATTGCACGTGTTTTTGGGGATTATACGGGAGAACCAGTGAAGATATTATCACATGCGCCGTAGCGCTCGTAGTAGAGACAAATCTCAGCCAATTTCCCGAGAAAGTGGCGCCACAGCGCCTACAATCCTGGAACAAACAGGCGCCATAGCGCCACTTGAAGATGAGTAACATGGCGCCATGGCGCCTGATTGAAATGTGTAATTGTTGGCGCCATGGCGCCAACAAATGTGTAATTAATGGCGCCAGTTGAATAATAAAGAATGGCGCCTCGAGCCCAAAGTTTGCCATACAATTTCCCGGAAGTTCAGCGCCCAGGCGCCCACTTAACCAAGTACTGAGGCGTTGCGGGATGTGTTCCTGGATTTAATTTTAGGGTTTTTAAGATCCCTAATGATACCCAATGACTCTCAGGCTCTACTATAAATATAACAGTTCGTCCAGAATTAAAGGGGGAGGCTAATACACTGCACAAAACACAGAAATAAATATTTTTAGAGATCCAATAAGAGGATTGAAGAGCGACGAGATGAGACAAAGGCGGTGACGTCCGAGGAGGAAGAGATTCAATTCGGGTTTTATCTTCTTGTTTCTTTCTTCGAACTCTAATGATTTCCATTAGATTTATGCCTTGTTTATTAATTTTTTTTATCTATTGTCATGAACTAAACTCTTTAATTCTGGAGAATGATGTAATCTATGCTTGAACCTTGTATTTTGTTTATCAATTTTGTTATGAAGTTTTATTAATTTATTTATATTCTTTTGAGTTTAATGCTTCTTGATTGTTGGCCACAATTGAAGTTGATGAATGTTTAGAATCTATCACTCGAGAGAGGGGATTTTGAATAGATCTAGAGAATTTGACCTAGGATTTTATAGAGTTCGAGAGAATCTGTAGTCCTTTGAAGTCGTTAACAAAGAATCACAAAGCGTAATGAGTCGTTAACTATTGGATTTTTATAGAGATATCGAAGTCTGTAGTTGATGATATTTTCACTGATGCTTGAGAGAGGGAATGAATATTTGCGGAATTTTGACTTATAAATAATATAATTGAACAAAGATTAATTGTCATGACAAATACATAGGTGACAGCTAGGTGAAATCAGGATCCGGAATCTCTATCGTATTAGTTCCTACTATCTAAGTATTTTTATATTTTATTTATTATTAAAAATATTTATTATTTATTTTCTAAATAAAGTTATGATTATCAATTGTAGTACTTAGTGCGACTTAACGCAATCCCTATGGGTTCGACACTCTAAACTCATTTATATTAAAACTTGACACCGTACACTCGCGGTACGATATAAAAATATCACAACAATATATGTCGCATAGATTCGGTTAGTTTATTGCACAAATCATATCGTTACAAGTGACATAAGTAAGGGACCATTCCGAACCCAACGGTTTGAGGTATTCCCTTGCGAAGGGTGAGTGCGGCCTTAAATCATTTTCCGGTTCACACCGGGTGGCGACTTCATTTTATTTCTCCGGTTTAGTTCCCCCGCGGGCTACTCCGTACTCCCAATTAGGCAGCGAGCCTAGAACATCGTCGCCGATTTCTGTGTCCTACAAGTATATATAAAGCGGATCTTTAACTCCAAACTTTATCCCCAATTCATACGACATGCGTTCAACCGAAAACAACACCCTCCAAGTGTTGGGCACTAATTATGACGGGACTAGCTCATAGTGATCCAACACCTCCCAGACTAACCTAGGTATGGGGAACCTCAATCTGTCAGAAAATGGGCGCTCGTAGAACCCAACCCAACTTGGCACCTTATAGTCTATTCTCTCGTCCGACATGGCTAGCCCGACCTCAATTGACGAAGAAAATATATACTTTAACTTTATCTCCCTAATAGCAAGTTCAATCACTCGACTCGTTGGGTTTCGAGTCAAAATATTTGTCGGCTCGTTGGTGTTGGGAACCTCATTCGAATCCTAAAGTGTCGGCACAATTCTAAGAGGGGCAACGTCATTGGGTGTTGCTAATGGAGGCCATATCATCACCAAAGTCCTTTCATCTTGGGGACTCTCACTTGATGCCTCAATTTAGATCCCATTCCCGGCCGACAATACGGGTGAACTAACCCTAAGGGGGAGTTGGCATACATTTCTAGAGGAGTATCACTAGAGCCCATTGAAATCTCACTCGACATTTGTTCAGACGACTATACTATATTCATCCTATAAACAACTAAGGTCATCAATGTCTCTATGCCTTATAGATAAAACAACCTTGATTTCATAAGCAAGTTTCTTCCTTACACTACCCAACCCTAAAGATCAAATTGCCTAAATATTCAAGAATAGTATGAATCTATCTAAGAATAATTTAAAGGAACTGAAGAACTAGAGGAATGAGAAATACCTTGAAGATTAGAAGAGCTCTTCCAACTTTCCAAATGAGAGAGTTTTTGGTGAATAAAACAAATGAGCCTTCCAACCTCACTTATGCCCCTTGTCCATTTGGCGCCTTTTTTCCACCTAAAGCTACCTTTGAACACTCGCTAGGGCTACAGAAGCGAGAAGCTCTACGCTTAGAGAGGGACGAACCTCATTGTCGTCTGGGGAAAATCCACCCTTCAAAGATACAATCATATAATTTGGGAAAGATTGACCTTCCACACCTAGAATTATGGTAAGAGATGTCTTTGTTCTCCAAATGAAAATAAGAGATGCATGTTTGGCTCAGATGACATGAAGGGTAGTCTATCTCCCTCAATCGATACATTAACATATTCCTCGACTTCCAACATACCCAGTCGATAAAATGGAGACCCCTATCAATGACATCTTCTCGTAACGACATGGAATGAGTGACACTTTTCTCAGTCAACCTAGAAGCGCATATGGTGGCATTTAAGAACCTTCATTTGGTCCGAAAGATCTGAAGGGACCATCATATTCTCCAGATAATATCAAAAGGATTGTCTTCTAGTCTAGATGACATAGCATGGTTTTTACTATAGTAGACAACCAAGAGTCACTAATAGGCTCAGTCGGTGCGATCTTCAATCGACAGGTAAAAGGTATCATCCCCTTATCACCAACCATTTTGTGGTTTTAAGCTCACAGGAAATGTCATATGACATAGTGGTTCCAAACGACATAACGGTATTAATCGATATAGGGGGACCGACCAGCATCATCCCTTTTACAGCACTAGAAGTCCATCGAAATTAATTATATGACAGGTCGAATTGAAGACTTGGACCTTCATCTGGTCCAAACGACATAGAAGACTCCCATAGACCTTCCTCAGGTCTAGTCGATTAGAGATTATCCTATACCGTCATCCGGTTCAGTCGATGGGAACATTCGCCATGACTCTTGTCGAGTCAAGTTGAAGACCTGGACCTTAATCTTGTCCAAATGACTAGAAGACTCAACTGAACCTTCTTGAGGTCTAGTTGATTGGAGATTATCCTGGACCTTCATCTGATCCAGTTGATGGGAACATTCCCCGTGACTTTTATCGAGTCAAGTTGAAGACCTGGACCTTCATCTGGACCAGACGATATAGAAGACTCCCATGGACCTTCTTCAAGTTCAGTCGATTGGGGATTATCTTGGACTTTCATCTGGTCCAGTCAACGGAAACATTCCCAAAGACTTTTGTCGAGTCAATTTGAAGACCTGGACATTCATCTAGTACAGACGACATAGAAGACTCACTTTGACCTTCTTTAGGTTCAGTCAGTTGGGGATTATCTTGGACCTTTATCTGGTTCAGTCAACGAGACATTTCCCATGACTCTTGTTTAGTCAAGTTGAAGACCTAGACCTTCATCTGGTCCAGACGACATAGAAGACTCTCATGTACCTTCCTCAGGTCTAGTTGATTGGAGATTATCATGAACCTTCATCTGGTCCAGTCGACTAGAACATTCCTAATGACTCTTGTCGAGTCAAGTTTAAGATCTGGACCTTCATATTGTTCAGACGACATAGAAGACTCCTATGGACCTTCTTTAGGTCAGTCGATTGGGATTATCCTGGATCTTCATTTGATACAGTTGACAAGATATTCCCTAACAACCTTCATCAGTCAAAGAATCTTATGGACCATAATCCGCCCAGTCTACCGAGAGAACTCCTCAACCCTCCATTGGTCCAGTTGATGTAACATGATCTTCATCTGGTCTAAGCAGCGCCAATATCCCAAAAGGTATGGTATTATCCTGGATCTTCATCCTACACCGCAATAGAAGAAGTTCATACGGCCTAAATACTTCTAAGAGCTCATACAACTTATAAGGGTTTTAGCAAGATCCTAATCATATTATTTGATGTCCCTTTCGACATTAACGGGCCAGTCTACACCATAGTTCCCTCTTAATAAGGAAACTAAGTCTTTGGATTAAGGCAAACTATCTATAAACACGGTGGTATAATCCAAATACCATAGTGAGTACACCTAATCCCAGATATCTAGGCACTCTCAATTCAACTCTGATTCAACTATCATTTCCTAAATAGAGTTGGTGTACGATTCTTCCAAGGAATCCTAATCCAGCTTGGAGACTACTTCACAACCTATAAAATGAGAAAGGGTCTTGTTGGAGCTGGTGCTTGGAGCGTCAATCTGAATAATGTATTATATATTTTATTATTTATTAATAAAATAACTACATTTTCATTTCATACCTTATTAATGGTAATGTCATTATGCAAATTAGATTAATGTATAAATATGCTGAGAATGACATCAACCTTAGAATAGTCTTGTAGTAATACTAAATATTAGGTGGTCCTAAATTGGGATAGTATTAATATTATAACTATTCTTAAAGTAAATATTTCTAGTCGTTGGTTTTGGAATATAGTCGGATTCCCATAACCTAGAAGACTAGCACGTGTCGTATATTGGAATTGGAATTCCAATGGTTTAACCCGATGTACCATGAGCTTTGAAAGCTCGTATAGACGTGTGGGTATTCTTTTAAGTGAATATTGCATGACTCACATGTGATTCCTAATAGTTGGAAGTACACACCACCGTCAATAGGAATCTCCTCGAGTCGAGTAGCATATGTGATCCTTTGACCATAAAATATCATTGATTTTGTGTGTGATCCTCCAAACTTTGATGCCATGTATGTTAGAGACCTTTCATGGTCTGACCGTTAGATGTTCGATGGGTGTGGACCGATGCACTCGTTAATCAATTATTTATCAAGATATGATATGTCGACCCGTATGTGTATCATAAGAGGTTTAGGTATTCATATGAGTAAGTCATGATTTTCAAGACTTTGGCCAAAGCCGATCACTTATGGTGGATCGTATTAGTTGTAAATAATCATAGACATGTCGACATGAGATGTGCACCTTGGAAACTTGACGGTATATTCTATATTTCTTAAGCACAACTCGGATAGCCTACGACGGAGGGATTGATAAACATATTGTAGACACTGCATTTTGCATATCATGCCCAATGACGAGTCTCGTAAGGAGGCACTACCTTTTCATGTCGTGGAAGTCGCGGAAAGCGGCCGTCGGAAAGGGAAAGTCAAGAATTGACGTTTTGTGGATTTTATTCGCTCGTTTGCTTCGGGTTCGTCGTTGCCTTTTCCATTTTCAGAATCATCCTTCGCTCGGAACCTTTTCCTCGCTATTTCTCATTCATATTCTCTCTCTCTAACTTTCCATGCTTGTGACCCTTCAACTTCCATGCAAATTAAAATTCACCAACCAATTAAATTAATTTGAATTAAGTTAAACCATTAAAAAATACAAACCAATTAAATAACAACTTTAACAAAAATAACAAATAATTCCACCAAACATAAATAAAAAATACAAACATAAATAATAAAATAATCAAAACACAAAACCAACAATTTCCCCCTCTATCCACGCCTATTTCACAAACCAAAACCAATTTCCCTCCATGCCCCACACGGCAAACCCCTCCATTTTTCCAAGCTTCCCACGTGAACCATTGAACCACTTGCCCAACAAATCATCAACAATTGTCAAACTCTCCAATCATCCGCCGAATGGTTCTTTGTTTTGGCCTCCATCACCTCCCTTTGATCACGCATCTACCACCATGATCTCCAGGATCTTGATCATTTCATCTGGGAGGAGATCACCATCATCTCTCGGCAGGGGGGGGGGGGGGGAGAATCCTTCACTATCAACCATCATCAACCAAGATAATCACCATACCCAACCCAAAGATACTTAACAATTTACACAGACCAACCTCACGGGGAAACATAATCAACCCTCACGTCCCGAAGCAACTCACGACAACTAACAACTGAACCAAAACACTCTTCTCACTCCACTGCCGAGCTCACCCTTACTCATCCTCTCGGCCTCACCTTCATCCACTGCACTCGGCCACAGCCAGGAGAAGAAACCGGCAGCCATACACCCCACACACGGCCTTGATTCATACACGCCCACTGCCTCACGCACAAACTCACACTCAAAGCCCCCCCTCCATGCATCATCTTGACAAATGGTAAACCCTAACAGCCCTTTGATCTCTTGGCAAGATACCCTCTCTCTCACTAAACACATCTCACGCACATGAACCTTGGCCTAGCAACTCTCAGCAAAGCCTTTAGCAGTTGCACTCATCCTTCACGACCGAACATCATACACTCAGCTCCCCCCTATACACTCTCGGCAATCAACTAAAAAGCCACCAAGAGCCCCTGCCGAGTAGCCCTCCTCACACGTAAAAAAGCCAACCCTCCACCCATAAAGACCCCTGACTCATCCTTCACGAGCCATGCAGCCCCATGCATGCGTGGAACCCTAACAAGCCAAGCAGCCCCTGTCACGTGAGAATAGCCTCTGAAACTACCCCTGAAATCAGCCCCTGACTGCACCTAAAGTACCCCTGAAATCAGCCCCTGACTGCACCTAAAGTACCCCTGAAATCAGCCCCTGACTGCACGTTCACCCCCTTTCTGATCAGCTTCAACTCACGCCAGTAGCAGCCCCTAAACCAGCCACATGACTGCTCCCCTAACTACACATGCACACTGACCGTGACCCAAAATAACCGAGAGAGAGAAAGAGAATTTGAGTTAAAAAAGAGAGAAAACAGCGAGTGAAAATAACATAAAGGTACAGAAAAATCATGAGTGAAAATAACGAGTGAAACGGCAAAAACGGCGAGTTGAAACTGTGAGAATATAGATAAAACGGTAAACTGTAACCGCGGGTGAAAACAGCAGAAACAGCGGATCCGTTGAAAACGGACAAAACATTGAAAATGGCGAACCCGGACAAAACAGCGGCGGAAAATCGCATCAGTGAGAACAGTGGAATGATAATCCCTTCCGGCACCGCAGAACGCAATCCCGGACAGCGACTAAAAGGTAAGACCTGAGGGCACCCTTTGTTACTTTACTGTTACGGACGGGGCGTATTCGGTTGACGTCAGATACGTCTAATCGGGTATGCGAGGTCCTACATTAATAGTGGTCAAGTTACTGACCCACATGTTTATTTTCGTATTTGTTATGTTATGAAAACTCATTTTCGAAGCATGTAAATTTAAATGTAAGATTTATTTTTATGAATGTGAATTAGGTTGAATTATCATTGTACATGTATGTTAAGTAGTTTTGATTAATATTGCACAAATCACAAACATTACAAGATGACATAAAGTAAGAGACCATTCCGAACCCAAAGGTTTGAGGTCTTCTCTTGCGAGGGGTGAGTGCGGCCTTAAATCTCATTTTCCCGGCTCACACCGGGTGGCGACTCCATGTTATTTCGTACTTCTCAACTAGGCCGCGAGTCTAGAACAACGTCGTCAGGTCCTGTTGTCTACAGTCTGGCGACTCCACTGGGGATATAGAGAATTGGCTCCGAAATGATATCTTGTAATGTTTGTGATTTGTGTTTTAATTAATCATGACTACTGTGTTTATGCCTGTTTTTTTAGACTGTTGTCATTTTTGTTTATGTTTGTGTTTTTGGACTATTGTCATTTGGATTTATTTGGACTCTTTGTTAAAAGATATGAACTCGTTTTCGTTTAAATCGGGACAAGTTCATGTCCTCTTGACAATTAGGTCAAAATTTCTAAAATGTCAATGGGCCATTTTGTATTTGGGCCTCTTATCATTTGAAGTTGTTTAGCCATGTATCGCAAAAGTATAAACTTGTTGGGTCATTTCAACTAAGACGAGTTTGCACTGCGCAATAGTGTGATTAAATACTTTAAAATGATAACGGGCCAATTAGTGTAAATATTTTATGAGCTTGTTTATTTGCATTGCACACATGTCATGCATACATGCATCATGTTAACCCTTTTGTGTCTTAAAAGCCATCATAGATTCCCGTTGGCTTAGGAAAGCAGAGAGACTCGTCAAGAGACCGTCAGTCAAAACGAGCAAATTAGCAAACGAGAGATCTTGCCTGGATCAATTGGAGATTAAAGTAACTGAAATTATTGAGATGTTGCAAGTTCTGACTAATGTTGTGGCCAGTTTGACCGTACCCGATAGCCGATAACAGAAAGTTATACAATCAGAATGGAAAGATCATCGGGGAATCCTCGGAAGAAGTAAACAGAAAAGACAGTATAGTCATTCACAAATGGGAAACAGGGCAGTGAGACTATCAGATTTAAAAGAGAATGAGTTCACCGAACCGATCAAAGTTGGCAGATTGAAGCTGCATTTTGGCATGAGGAAGAGAAGACTGAGCAGTCACCAAAAGAATTGGCGGAAGACCTAACCCAATGGGATAGGAAATTCATCCATGCATACATGCATACACGTAACGTACTTGCAATTCTTGTGTTTGTCCTATGTTTGCAGGTTTTAAACTGAAAGAGAGAACTAGCAAGGGACGACCAGAGACATATGGCGCCGAGGAGCACAATGAGGGTCTAACCCATCATGAACAGGGAGGACCTCTACACTTGCATATGTATACATTACATGCACACGTCTTTATTCTGTTGTTTTGTATTCACAGGTTTTGAAGAAAAAAGAGAAAAAGAAAAAGAAAGCGGCAAAGATCAAAAGGGGACACAAGCACTGAGGATGACATTGAAGCCACCTTGACAGATGGATTTCGGTCATGTCTGGCTGAAGACGATGAAGTCAACACTAAAAGGGAGGCAACCTATGCAATTTTCTGTGATTTCTGTTTCATGTTTTATGGAATTTCTAATTTTGTGTTATTTTTGCAGGAAAAAGTAAAGGCGGAACAAGGAAAACAACAAGAATCAGAAGCGGCAAGCACTAAAGACGATGGTGATGCCACACTGACAGAAGAATTTCGGCCATGTCTGGCTGAAGACGATGAAGTCAACACTAAAAGGGAGGCAACCTATGCAAGTTGCCGTGATTTCTGTTTCGTGTTTTTTGGAATTTCTAATTTTGTGTTATTTTTGCAGGTAAAAGCAAAGGCGGAGCAAGTTAAGACAGAGGGAATGGTGTTTGGACAATCACAAGAATGGGAGCTAATTCATTAGTGGTGGTAGAGTAAGGAAAGAATTCCTGAGACGCACCTTAATGAATTTATACCAAGTGAATGGCGAATTGAGTACACAATTCCTTTACCCTTAATTATTTCTTTGGCTTTGTTATTTTCTGTTATTTTCGTAAGTATGGTCCATACTTTTTGACATCTCATTGCTTCTTTGGTTGTTTTCCCATTATTTTCATAGACAGGGTCTATGCTTCTTGACCTTTCGTAACTTGTTTTGATATTTTCGTAGACAGAATCTACAACTGTTTGGACCGTTGATGACGTGTTGAGGTGGAAGGGATCCACAACTTTTGACGTTTGAGAACTTCTGTTGGTATTTTCTGATTATTTTCGTGGAACGAATCCACAACTTTTTGACATCTCACGATTTTCTCTTGTTGTTTTCGCAGACAGGATCCAGTAACCTTTTTGACTTCTGACGACTCTTTTTGTGGTTTAGCTAACCATCGTTATTGCAATTAATGTTCACCTCTTTTACAGGTCCTATAAATTCAGCTCGGCATTGCTCTCCTCAACACGATCAGACATATATCCAAAGTAAAAGAGAAAAAAAAATGGAAGCAACCTCACAGCAACGATTCAAGAAAATTTGTGTCTTCTGTGGATCTAACCCTGGTAACATACCTAAATTCTTGGAAGTTGCTAAGGAATTGGGGCGAGTCATGGCTGCGAAAAACTTGCACTTGGTATATGGCGGTGGCAATCTGGGAATGATGGGAGCTGTTTCAAAAGCCGTTCAAGATGGTGGCGGTCCTGTTTTGGGAATCATCCCGAGACCTTTGGCAGATGAACAGTTAATCGGGCCAACAAATGGAGACGAGCGCATTGTATCAGGTATGTCTGAACGACTCCATGAAATGATTAATACTGCAGATGCGTTCATTGCATTACCAGGTGGACTTGGCACATTCGAAGAAATATTTACAGTGGCGTCATGGGCACACCTGAACGTTCACCGGAAGCCCATTGGGCTGCTTAATGTTGAGCACTTCTTCGATTTCCTGTTTGTGTTTCTTGCGGAAGCCAAGAGACATGAATTCATCACCAAATCTGTGGAAGACATTTTCTTGACTGCAACAAATGCCGAAGAGCTGATTGACCAGATCCTAGCATTTGAACCGAAGCTCGACCCCATCCTCTCCAGATTGGACTGGACTGACAGTGATCCAAGCAAGAAGCGCAGACTGGACATTGATCTGAATCGATGAGGTTCCCTCCTGACCAGGTATTCTAAGGCATATATTGAAAGTTTGTGTTTTATTTGAAAAGTTTGTGTTTTTATTTTAATTGTTAAAAAATGAGTGTGAAAAAAAAAAAATAAAAAAAAAAAATAAAAAAATAAAAAAAAAAAAAAAGAGAAAAAGAAAAAAATGAGTGAGAGAAGTCTTTGATAATTAGACATATGTCCGATGATGACATTGTATGCTGTAGGGAGAAACCCTAGAAACGATAAGTGCGAGACGCGCTCTCTTCCGGTATCCTGAATGGATTGATCTTAGTTAGACTCACGAGCACTTGATTACGGGATCCTAGCAGTTGAAGCCTGAGTGGTTAGTTAGGTGACTAGTTGAAGGGATGATGTATCGGTGAATGACCGTTTGCTTGAATGTCCACACCTGTTTGCTGATGCTATGATATATGATATGGTTGAAATAAAAAAAAATGTCTCTGAAATAAAAAAGGAAAAGAAAAAAATAGACCGCCTATAACCGATAAGCGTGAAGCTACCCATGGGCGAGTATTAGGACCACCATGAGGAGAAATGCTACCTTAAAGGGTAGGTGTGTCAAAAAAAAAAAAAAAAAAAAAAAAAAAAGAAAAGAAAAAGAAAAAAAAAATTGAAAAAAAAAAAAAAAGAAAATGAAAAGAAAGAGACAAAAGAAAAAAGATGAAGACCATATCATGTTGAGTATGCTGAAGTAATCACAGAATGTGATTAAGACATCCAGGTTGGTTAGACCCACTGGTTCGATTCTCTGAAACGAAATCACCAAGTTGGCTTACTTAAGGACTAAGCTGCGAAAGAGCCTTGGCACACACACACATGGGGTCTAGCTCAGATCACCTGTTCAGATGATTGGGTTTGGGTATGTCGAGTACCTTGAAGGTTCTTCGGTTTCGACGCGAAAGCATTCGTTGAGGATAAGATATGTCTATCTATCAAAGATTATCTCGTGAGAAGTGATGTAATGTGTGAAATAGAATATCATGTCAGCTTAGGGGCGAAGCCTCATATCAGCTTGGGGCGAAGCCCCACATCAGTATCAGTTTGAAGGCGAGGCCTATCTCAACGTGGGGGCGATGCCCACATCGGTTCAGTATCAGTATTTGCCGGGTATGGCGTTTAGAGGGCGGGGCCCACATCAGTTCCGGATCAGTATCAGCTGGGTATGTCAGCCTGGGGGCGGGGCCCACATCAATTCAGAACAGTTTTCTGCCGGGAATGGCATTCAAGGGGCAAGGCCCATATTACATCAGGATCAGTATCAGCCGCGTATGGCATTCTGAGGGCGAAGTCCACATCAGTTCATGATCAGTATCTGCCGGGTATGCCGTTCAGAGGGCGGGGCCACATCATAATCAGTCTTTGCCAAGTACGGCACTCTGCGGGTCGAGGCCCACATCATAATCAGTCTTTGCCAGGTATGGCACTCTGCGGGTTGAGGCCCACATCATTATCAGTCTTTGCCGGGTATGACACTCTGCGGGTTGAGGCCCACATCACTATCAGTCTTTGCCGGGTATGACACTCTGCGGGCGAGACCCATATCTTTGTCAGAATCGGTTTTGCCGAGTGCGGCGCTTCGGGTATGGAGACATCAGATCAGCTCTGCCAGGTACGACACTCCGGGTATGGAGACATCAGATCAGTTCTGCCAGGTACGACACTCCGAGTATGAAGACACAGTATCAGTTTCGGGGATGAGTCCCAGGGTTGAAGCCCACATCATTATCAGCAGTTCAGGGATGAGTCCCAAGGCCGAGGCCTACATCACATCTGTTACAGTATCAGTTTTTGGGATGAGTCCCAGGGTCGAGGCCCACATCAGCATCGGTATCAGTTTGGGGCAAGGCCCATATCAGTATTAGTCTGGGGGCGAGGCCCATATCAGTATCAGTCTGGGGGCGAGGCCCATATCAGTATCAGTCTGGGGGCGAGGCCCATATCAGTATCAGTTTCGGGGATGAGTCCCAGGGTCGAGGCCCACATCTGTTACAGTATCAGTTTTTGGGATGAGTCCCAGGGTCGAGGCCCACATCAACATCGGTATCAGTTTAGGGCAAGGCCCATATCAGTATTAGTCTGGGGGCGAGGCCCATATCAGTTTGAGTTTGGGGGCGAGGCCCATATCAGTTTGAGTTTGGGGGCGAGGCCCACATCAGCTTCCGTATCAGTTTGAGGGCGAGGCCCATATCAGTATGGGGGCGAGGCCTACATCAGAGTCAGCATGAGGGCGAGGCCCATATCAGTATCAGTTTGGGGGCGAGGCCCACATCAGAGTCAGCATGGGGGCGAGGCCCACATCAGTATCAGTCTGGGGCGAGGCCCATATCAATATCAGTTTGGGGCGAAGCCCATATCAGTATCAATTTGGGGCGAAGCCCATATCAGTATCAGTTTGGGTCGAGGTGCCCAGGGTCGAGGTGCCCCCGTTGTCGGTTGTAGTTCCGGGTCGAGGTGCCCAGGGTCGAGGTGCCCACTACATCATCAGTTCGAGGACGAGTCCCTATTGTCAGCGGTATGGGTCGAGGTGCCCAGGGTCGAGTGCCCCCGTTGTCGGTTGTATTCCGGGTCGAGGTGCCCAGGGTCGAGGTGCCCCCGTTGTCGGTTGTAGTTCCGGGTCGAGGTGCCCAGGGTCGAGGTGCCCACTACATCATCATTTCAAGGGCGAAGTCCCTATTTGCAGCGGTATTGGGTCGAGGTGCCCAGGGTCGAGGTGCCCCCGTTGTCAGTTGTAGTTCCGGGTCGAAGTGCCCAGGGTCGAGGTGCCCACTACATCGTCATTTCAAGGGCGAAGTCCCTATTTGCAGCGGTATTGGGTCGAGGTGCCCAGGGTCGAGGTGCCCCCGTTGTCAGTTGTAGTTCCGGGTCGAAGTGCCCAGGGTCGAGGTGCCCACTACATCATCATTTCAAGGGCGAAGTCCCTATTTGCAGCGGTATTGGGTCGAGATGCCCAGGGTCGAGGTGCCCCCGTTGTCAGTTGTAGTCCGGGTCGAAGTGCCCAGGGTCGAGGTGTCCGCTACATCATCAGTTTGAGGGTCGAGGTGCCCACTACATCATCATTTCAAGGGCGAAGTCCCTATTTGCAGCGGTATTGGGTCGAGGTGCCCAGGGTCGAGGTGCCCCCGTTGTCGGTTGCAGGTATTGGGATGCGTCCCAGGATCGAGGTCCACTGCAACATCAACTCAGTTCGAGTAACAGGTAAGTCAGGTGGCAGCTGGCAAGCCAGGTAAGTAAAAATGCATTGCACGTAACTTTGATTGAACTGTCATTGTCACACATTACACAAGTCCCATCAAAGTGGGGGCGACTGTAGACACTGCATTTTGCATATCATGCCCAATGACGAGTCTCGTAAGGAGGCACTACCTTTTCATGTCGTGGAAGTCGCGGAAAGCGGCCGTCGGAAAGGGAAAGTCAAGAATTGACGTTTTGTGGATTTTATTCGCTCGTTTGCTTCGGGTTCGTCGTTGCCTTTTCCATTTTCAGAATCATCCTTCGCTCGGAACCTTTTCCTCGCTATTTCTCATGCATATTCTCTCTCTCTAACTTTCCATGCTTGTGACCCTTCAACTTCCATGCAAATTAAAATTCACCAACCAATTAAATTAATTTGAATTAAGTTAAACCATTAAAAAATACAAACCAATTAAATAACAACTTTAACAAAAATAACAAATAATTCCACCAAACATAAATAAAAAATACAAACATAAATAATAAAATAATCAAAACACAAAACCAACAATTTCCCTCTATCCACGCCTATTTCACAAACCAAAACCAATTTCCCTCCATGCCCCACACGGCAAACCCCTCCATTTTTCCAAGCTTCCCACGTGAACCATTGAACCACTTGCCCAACAAATCATCAACAATTGTCAAACTCTCCAATCATCCGCCGAATGGTTCTTTGTTTTGGCCTCCATCACCTCCCTTTGATCACGCATCTACCACCATGATCTCCAGGATCTTGATCATTTCATCTGGGAGGAGATCACCATCATCTCTCGGCAGGGGGGGGGGGGAGAATCCTTCACTATCAACCATCATCAACCAAGATAATCACCAATACCCCAAAGATACTTAACAATTTACACAGACCAACCTCACGGGGAAACATAATCAACCCTCACGTCCCGAAGCAACTCACGACAACTAACAACTGAACCAAAACACTCTTCTCACTCCACTGCCGAGCTCACCCTTACTCATCCTCTCGGCCTCACCTTCATCCACTGCACTCGGCCACAGCCAGGAGAAGAAACCGGCAGCCATACACCCCACACACGGCCTTGATTCATACACGCCCACTGCCTCACGCACAAACTCACACTCAAAGCCCCCTCCTCCATGCATCATCTTGACAAATGGTAAACCCTAACAGCCCTTTGATCTCTTGGCAAGATACCCTCTCTCTCACTAAACACATCTCACGCACATGAACCTTGGCCTAGCAACTCTCAGCAAAGCCTTTAGCAGTTGCACTCATCCTTCACGACCGAACATCATACACTCAGCTCCCCCCTATACACTCTCGGCAATCAACTAAAAAGCCACCAAGAGCCCCTGCCGAGTAGCCCTCCTCACACGTAAAAAAGCCAACCCTCCACCCATAAAGACCCCTGACTCATCCTTCACGAGCCATGCAGCCCCATGCATGCGTGGAACCCTAACAAGCCAAGCAGCCCCTGTCACGTGAGAATAGCCTCTGAAACTACCCCTGAAATCAGCCCCTGACTGCACCTAAAGTACCCCTGAAATCAGCCCCTGACTGCACCTAAAGTACCCCTGAAATCAGCCCCTGACTGCACGTTCACCCCCTTTCTGATCAGCTTCAACTCACGCCAGTAGCAGCCCCTAAACCAGCCACATGACTGCTCCCCTAACTACACATGCACACTGACCGTGACCCAAAATAACCGAGAGAGAGAAAGAGAATTTGAGTTAAAAAAGAGAGAAAACAGCGAGTGAAAATAACATAAAGGTACAGAAAAATCATGAGTGAAAATAACGAGTGAAACGGCAAAAACGGCGAGTTGAAACTGTGAGAATATAGATAAAACGGTAAACTGTAACCGCGGGTGAAAACAGCAGAAACAGCGGATCCGTTGAAAACGGACAAAACATTGAAAATGGCGAACCCGGACAAAACAGCGGAAAAATCGCATCAGTGAGAACAGTGGAATGATAATCCCTTCCGGCACCGCAGAACGCAATCCCGGACAGCGACTAAAAGGTAAGACCTGAGGGCACCCTTTGTTACTTTACTGTTACGGACGGGGCGTATTCGGTTGACGTCAGATACGTCTAATCGGGTATGCGAGGTCCTACATTAATAGTGGTCAAGTTACTGACCCACATGTTTATTTTCGTATTTGTTATGTTATGAAAACTCATTTTCGAAGCATGTAAATTTAAATGTAAGATTTATTTTTATGAATGTGAATTAGGTTGAATTATCATTGTACATGTATGTTAAGTAGTTTTGATTAATATTGCACAAATCACAAACATTACAAGATGACATAAAGTAAGAGACCATTCCGAACCCAAAGGTTTGAGGTCTTCTCTTGCGAGGGGTGAGTGCGGCCTTAAATCTCATTTTCCCGGCTCACACCGGGTGGTGACTCCATGTTATTTCGTACTTCTCAACTAGGCCGCGAGTCTAGAACAACGTCGTCAGGTCCTGTTGTCTACACATATGTTATGGACGATCACTTATGGTGGATCGTATTAGTTGTAAATAATCATAGACATGTCGGCATGAGATGTGCACCTTGGAAACTTGACGGTATATTCTATATTTCTTAAGCACAACTCGGATAGCCTATGATGGAGGGATTGATAAACACATGTGATGACCTCGACTTGTATAGTTCAGAAAGGTCATTCGTGTTCTTCGTGAGTTCGGAGGTGGCCGAATTACGTACATATTAGCTAGGTTTATATGACGAACGTGTCTGGACTTAAATAGTCCTACAATATGAAATGTATTCGTTGAACACTTGGGTAGCCGATAATTTTGGATAATAAATAATATTTGATATTATAATTATCAACTATGATAATTAAGTGTTATTAAATAACATTGATTATTTACTTCGACCTAATTGGATTAATCCAAAATTTACAAAAGGGCTTTGTCGTAATTTCATAAATATTGTTAGCGTTTGAGGATATTTTGATAATTGTAAATATGTAATTATAGGTGTATTTGGCTTGATTTAATTGGATTAAATCAAAGTGGTAGACAATATGATTAGTCACACCTAATTATACATATTTAGATAAATTAGATTAAGCCCACATAAAAGTTAATTAGCAAGCTTGAGCAAAGATTTTAATAAGCAGCTTGTGAAGCTAAATACAAGTATTTCTTGGAGAAATTAGCCTAAGTTAGAGAAGTGTTTAGAGAAGCTTTTGAAGATCTCTACAACATTTCATCTAAGAGAAATCAAGTTTGGATCTTGGAGTAAAGCTTGCTAGCATTGGAATCAAGATTGGATCTTGGAGTCAAGCTTGTAAACCTTGGAAGTTCTCCAACAATTTCAACAAGAAGAATGAGATTGGATCTTTGTATCAACCTTACTAGGTAAGTTTGATCTTCTCTTAAGATATGTTCTTCATTAATGATTTTTTCATTAGTGAGACATATCGTGATGAATTATGTATTGAATGCATAATTACATAGCTTAAAGTTAAAATTAGGCTAATGAATTATGTTATGATGCTTTGGAAGTATAAACACAATATGCTTGTAATTGGGTCAAAGATGTTCATGTTGGACATGGAATAATTAATAAGAGTTTGGAACTCTAGATTAAAGATTAGAGCTAAGGCTACCATTCTAGAATCACTTGACCACCTTTGAGTGATCTAGAATTATTTTTGAGTCATTTCATTGTCGGATTCTATTTTGATTTGTGTTTTGCTTCAAACAAATGCATATATATATATTTAGAATACATGTATGTTAGTTTTATAAAATGTGTTATGGTTGGTTTTGATGTTAAAATTGGTTTTAAGGTGTATTGAAATGATATGAGAAAATTGGAAGTGTTTAGGATTGATTTTAAGGTTAAAATATTCTTTGCCAACATTTTACACATGGCAGCGTCGCGACACTGAGCATCAGACTTCCGGGCTTCGCGACTCTTACCCTTACGCGTCGCGACTCCGAGACGTTGAGCTCTCGCACATTGCTTTCACAGATTTGGACGTCGCGACTCCAAAGCCTCCGCGTTGCGACACCGAGAGACGATGAACATTAAAACTTCATTTTCTCCATTCCGGAGTTTTCGGACTCCGATTTGGTCCCTTTTTTTCCTACGGACTCGTATCATAATGTAGTTTTCATTAAAATATTTAAAATAATTTAAAATACACTTATCACTGATATCCTTGGGTTAGACCCACTTCCGCTGCTCGAGACACCGATCTGACCCTAGGGGTTCCACAGCCGCCCCCAACGGGTCTAAGGAATTGATTTATTCAGGCTTTGGCTCTCATATTCGAGTTCTCAAAGCATATATTACTCTATAAACACCAGTATACCGCCTTCACGGTAATCTGCAAAGATCGGGGTAACCCTAAAACCTTGTTATTCACTATCTTTCCTCTCGTCTACGCCACTGACTTGAGCGTCAGAGTGTCTACGGAATCCACCACACTGGTGGGTATAAACTCTACGCTTACTTTTCCTTTATTTTACAGGATCGCGAGTGTCCTGTTATACAAATTCTCGATTGTAGGCCGAAGACGAAATTCAGCTTCTACAACACTCATATCTGAAAAAACGTCTGCATTGCTAGTAACGCAACTGAGTTATAGTTAATGTATGCTATTATATCTATTTATTCATTGTTAGTTTTCGATTATAAGTGGGGCAAGAAACTGAGCTATATTGTCCCAAAACTCTTTTTTGTAGCTAAAAATTGGGCAAACAAGTTTGAGAAGTGATAATTGCGGTTTATACCCACTCATTCCCTCTCTCTTAGCTTATTATTTTGTTAGATTATGTATCATCTAATGTATTTTATAGTTTGTTTTATGTTTTATTGATAGGAAGCATTGGAACATGGATCTTGGAGCAAATGTACGTGTTTTGGGACCTTACGGACGCATCAGAAGCTCACTGGAAAATAGAATATGCAGAAATCACTATCTTAAAAATTTGGCATGGTGTCGTGACTCCTATTGTAGCGTCACGAAGCCCGGACAAGATGTCACATATAAATTTCCCGAGGATTTAGCGTCGCGACGCCAATTCCGGCGTCTTAACGTTGCGGTAGACTTCCAGAAACTTCAGAAATTAGTATTCTACAAGCATAAAGACTCCAAGACTTCCCTATAAATATAGAAGCTCATCCAAAACCCTAAAAGAAGAGACTAATACATAACTAAATAGTTCAAAATATATTTTATAGAGATCCAAATAGGAAGATTGAAGAGCGACAAGCGGAGAAGAAGGCGATGACGTTCGAAGACGAAGAGATTCGATTCGAGTTTAATCTTCTAGTTTCTTTCTTTAAACTCTAATGATGTCCATTATGTTATTGACCATGCTTTCATTATTTTTATATTTAGTCATGGACTAACTCTATTATTCTAGAGGATGATGTAGTTTATATTTGAACCTATGTTTTAATTGCCAACTGATTGTTATAATAGTATTAATTCAGTTTATTTATATTTTCTTGTGTTTAATGCTTATAGTTTGTTGGCCACAAATTAAGATGATGCATGTTTAGATTCTATCACTCGAGAAATGAGATTTTGAATAGGATCTAGAGAATATAACTTAGGAGATTTGTAGAGTTCGGGAGAATCTATCATCCTTTTGAAGTCATTAACAAAGATTCACATAATGTAATGAGTTATTGATTACTAGATTTTTATAGGAATATCGAAGTCAGTAATTGATAATATTTTCACTCGGCACTCGGGAGAGGGAGTTAGAATAATTTAGGATTATTGACTTATAAACAACAAAATTGAGTAATAATTGATTGGCATACCAAATACATAGGGGATAGTTAGGTGAAATTAGACTCTACAATCTCTCATATCTTGGTTTCTCCTAATCAAACGTTTTGATATCTCGTTATTTAATTTTTAGTTTTAATTTAGTTTATTTTAAATTATTTTCTAAATAAAGTTAGGTTTATCAATTATAATACTTAGTGCGGTTTTGATTATAATCCATGTGGGTTCGACACTCTACTTATCCCTTACTAAAACTTGACACTGTATATGAGCTTTCAGTTACAAATATCAAAACTCAAGGAATTGTATGCAATATCGATATATACTAATATTGATATTTAATCTTATAAAAGCAAGCCTAATTCGTACACAAAAATTAGTTCAAAAGTTGAGAATTACCTCTAGTTAATATTCTTATCTCATTAACTATATTTCTAGTTCCAAAGGTAAGGGTTTGCCTCAAATTTATATTCTCCGCCTAGTAATTATTCTGAACCGATGTGAATTTTTTTCCTATATATCACATCCTCAGTCTATTTTCCTATACCTTTTCACATGAAAAGGTAGTGAGAGTGCTCCACTTGTACATGAGTTCAATTACTCTGACACCATAAGAGATTTATGGACTGAATTACTTGTACTCAAATACTAGCTTAATAGCTCAAAAAAATTAGTCAAAGATTTATCATTAGCTAATATGAGCTAGTTTTTAAGTATTAGTTAGATTTATGGATTTTTATAGGATATCAAAATCAAAAGTACACACGAGTGAACCCAACACTAACTTAATTTTCATATGATAATGATCGAACAAAAAATCGACATACACGTGATGGAGTGTGTTAAGATGATTATACCACATTAACTTAAAATAGATTTTTGGACTAAATATTTATTCGAGGGAATCCACAATACCTAATTTAGTATTTGAGTATGAATCAAATACAGACTTCCAGCTATGTGGTGGTTATGATTCGAGAAATCTAAACATCCTATTAAATGTTACATAAGTTACTTAATTGTGCAACTAATTAGGCACTATATGGTATACTACTATTTCTCAAGTTCATATGAAACAGTTGTAAAAAGTTGTAGCAACTCGGACTAACACTTGCTGAAAAGTTAGGAAAATGAACATAATTTTCTTGATGTTTGAAAAAACTAATCGACATTCTCATAATGTTTAAAAACTAAGTAAAATCCTCCATATCTTCTAAAAATATTCTCTCTCAATAAATTTATAGGGTAAGGACCGTCCCAATCGAGTCTCATCCCGATTACTATTCAGGATGAAGAAATCGTCCCAAATCCCAACCAAATGGTATTGGATTCCGAATCACGATCGGGATTTGAGACTTTTAAAGTTATGATCTGGGATTCATGGTAAACAAAATCATTCAAAATCAAGGCCCAATTTTTTATTCATGCCGATATATCTGCGCGAATTTCGATCGAATTTTTCATTCGGAAGGAAAAATCATTTGAATCCCGGAACAAACGGGACGGGATCCCGATCGAGAATTTGGGATTTTCTGAAAACCCTACTATATTAGGGGATTTTGTTATAACATTGATGAGCGGAAAATTTATCAATATTTATCTCCCTTTTACTTAATATTTTGTATAGTTTCTCGAGTTTTATGAATATTTTGATGTGTTTTTATTTATTTTACAAATAAACTAAAATCGAGACTCAATAGAATTAATCAAGACGAAATGTGGAACAAAGAAGGGCAAAAACTGGACTTGACATTTGGATTTTGGAGGTTGGAAACTTGAAATAGCATTCTAACGAAGTACAATTTTGGAAATTTCAACTTTGTGAAATTTTCATATTTTGGCCATAACATCTTACTCCAATATCGGATTGAGTTGATTCAGGTTCCAAATGAAAGAAGACTCAACGATCTACAACTTTGATGTTCATAAGAATTTCGAATTCTAAAATTTTCAAGATCGAAATTGATGAAAAATAAAAGTGTGTTATGTGTAATTATTAAAGTCATCAAAAAAAAATGGAAAATGACAATTTACAATTGTCAAACTTCCACCAAACATGCTTGCATGTTTGGTGGAGGATTTTGTGTCATGTTTGGTGGAGAAATTGGTGGAAGCCTTTATATTTGCCTATAAATAGCATGCCAAATTTGATGTAAAACTGATACTTTCTTCAGGGAAATTTCCTTAGAATACTAAGAAGAGAGTGTCTTGTTTGTTTAATTTTAGTTTTCTTGTATTTAATTTTTATTTTAGTAATAAAACTTTGTTTGTTTTACTTAAAGCATGAATAGGTAACTTCTTTCTGCTGGGGTGAAAGGTAAAACTTTTATTATTATAATTTAGATTAATCTCCGTTATTTTATAATATATAAATTATCTTAAAATCTGACTTAATTGGATACCGCATTTATGGTCAGTTGGACTTAATTAAATTAATTTTAACTTGACTTAATTGGATACCGCATTTATGGTTGGTTGGAATTAATTAAAATATGACTTAATCGGGATACCGCCTATATGGTCGGTTGGTAATATAATGTAAATTTATATATTATAATAAAATAGATTTCTAGATTTTAAATAATAAAAGTGGATCACAAACCTCAGTATTTTATTTCATTGTTTTATTTTTACTTTTTAGTTTTCAACTTATTGCATGATGTTTTATTTATTTATGTCTTTAGTAGTCCTAGGTATGTGTTGTAATTAAATACAATATCTATGGTTGTGATGAATTCCAATATCAATGGTTTTATAAGCTGATTTGTCTTGTGTCTTGTGTAATGTTTTGGTTTATTTATTGAGTCTTAAATTTAATTATTCTTGTTAATTGGCCACTAATAAGATTGATTTGGTAAACTTAAAATGAACTTGACGAAAAGATTTTAGGTTTCAGCCTTAAACTTAATAGCTCACGATATCACATTCACCTTAGAGATTTCCTTCCAGGATAGACATATACCTGTCGGGCGTGAGTAGCCATAATTGGAACTTAATCTTAATGAATTCAGAGTTTCTTAATTAACATAGACATATAGTTAATTGGGTTACTTTGGGTATTTTCATCTGACCATCGACAGAGGCTTTTGCATATCTTCGTGTTCTAGGTTAATAAACCGACATATTACACAAACATAAGATAATCACTTCATCTTTAGAAGAATATTGAAAGGATTCACAACCCTAGATAGTTTCATAATATTGATTACTTTTAGAATGTACTTTTGCATTGTTTTAATTACTTGTCGTTAGTTACAATCATCATCCAAACAACAATCAATTTTTAGATACTTAGATACTTGTAGAAATTTAACTTCAATAAATTAATAGCACATGTATTAAGTCCTCGTGGAATCAATACATTTTATACTACTTGAGCGATACGTGTGCTTGTGTTACGTGTGTGATTTCACCGATCAAGTTTTTGGCGCTGTTGCCGGGGAATTATTTATCTTTTACTATTAATTTTGAGGTTAGATACCTTATTTGTGTCTAATTTATTTTTACTTATTATTTTTGTTTTCTTGTGTTTCAGGTTCTCATACACTACATGAGAAGAAGCAGAAGCTTTGAATTGATGAGTGGTATTTCTATCACTATTTCACACTCATTTAACCTAATATTTTGTATAGTTTCTTGAGTCTTGTGAATATTTTGATGTGTTTTGTGTTATTTTGTAGATAAATAAAGTTTCAGGACATTCTGGAGGTGATTTGGGGCAAAACAGTGAGAATTGGCAAAAAAGGGCATTTTGGTAATTTCCCGCGTCGCGACGCCCAGACCTTCAGCGTCGCGACGTCTAACGTGCACCGAGGTCTGCTAACGTGCGCCGGGTCAACGGGCCAGAATTTGAGAAGTTTGACTTGCTAAAATGCGCAGTGACACGTGTCACCATCACACAGCCAATCTGCTAACGTGCGACGTGACACGTGTCATCATCATACATTGCCGACAGTCGCCAACGCCACGTGTGCCATGTGTCATCCAACGTGTCGCCATGTCATCCGGTCAACGAGTCAACTATGCCACGCGTCATGCCACGTCATCATCCACGTCAGCAGGTCAACCGAGTCAACATGCCACGTCATCATCAGCCAATCACAGCGTGACACATGTCGAAATCTTACGGTGCCGACAATTGATCTCAGCCGTCTTGCCACGTCATCGCCACGTCAGCATAATAATTGAGCTCTTAGCCGCCTCGCCACGTGTCGCCTTATCCTCTTATCCGAATCGCCACGTGTCAAGCCGAGAGCATGCCACGCCTCACTTTTCCAGCGTCGCGACGCTGAATCCCTTGGCGTCGCGACGCTAGAAGCTTATCCGCGCCTATAAATTCAGCTCGAGATTTCAGAATTCATTACAACCATTCTCTCTCTTCTATTCCATCTAAAGAGAGAGTTTCTCTCTCTCTAATTCTTTTAGTTTTTTAGTTTTTTAGTTTTTAATTTTTAGTTTTGTAAATAATTTTAATTACGTTTTTTAATAATAGTAATTTAATTTTTACTTTTTACTTTTTACAGTTTTTACTATTTACCATGAGAAGGTAACTTCCCCAGCTATGGTAAAAGGTAATTCTTTTACTGTTACTATTTAGATTAATCTCCCTTAAAAATAATATATTCACTATTTAAAATATTGACTTAAAAATGATACTGCCAGATTGGTCGGTTAGTAATTCATTTTAATCTGGTTTAAACCTGACTAATAAAGGATACCGCCAGATTGGTCGGTTGGTAATTTAATTTTGGTTCCGCCTTTATGGCTGGTTGGACTTAATTTGACTTAATCAGGATACCGCCAGACTGGTCGGTTGGTAATATTATCACAAGTTTATATATTATTTTATGGGAGATATCTAAATTAGTAGTAGTAAAAGTAATTCCTTTTACCTTAGCATTTTATTTTATTTTACTTTTCAGCTTTTACTTTATGTCTTTTACTTTTAAGTTTTATTAGCCCTAGTTATGTGTTAGTTATCTGGGGTTGTGATGAATTCTAATATCATCGGTTTAAAAGGGGTTATTTTATAGTTTGGGTAATTTAAAAGTTTACTTATTAAGTCTTAAGCTTAATGCTTCTTGTTGTTTGATCACCAATAGATTGATGTGGTAAATCTAAAATGAACTAGACATAGGGATTTTAGGTTTCAGCCTAAACTTAATAGCCCACGATCTTCCTTGAGGATAGATAACCCTTTAATAGATTTCATTACAGGATAGGAATATACCTGTCGGGCGGGGGTAGCCATAATTGGAACTTAAACTTAATGAATCCAGATAATTTGGTTGACATAGACATATGGTTCAATTGGGTTAAACTGGGTATTTGCGTCTGACCATCGACAGAGGCTTTTGCATAATTTAGTGTTCCAGGTTAGTAAACTGATTTATTACACAAACATAAAATAATCACTTCATCTTTTAAAAGATATTAGAATGATTCACAACCCTAGATCTTTGTGTCTTTCGTTATTTTCCTTAGTATTTTCTTTTGTCTTTTATTTATTTATTTATTTTGTAAAACCACATTCAACCAATCAAACAATCATTCTCTTCACCCTCAATTAGATATTTGTAAATAAATAGATTCAATAATTAATAACAACAGTAGGAATTAAGTCCTCGTGGGATCGATATTTTTATACTACTTGAACGATACGTGCGCTTGCGTTATACGTGTGTGTTTACGCCGGTCAGAAATCTGTCCGCTTGACCCATAAATTGAAAGAACTATCAGATAATTGAGAAGGGAAAGGCGAGAAAATCAAGAAGCACTAATCAACTTGAACAATCAAGAACCTGAACTTTTGGACGTAGCACCACCAATTTTCATTCGAGACAGAACAATTCTGGTGGTTGACGGCTTCATATCATGTATTGTACTTCCTCTCTTACCCGCAAATACTTGTGACATCAAAACATGCGTTCAAATGATACAACAATCAGTTCTGTTTGAGGGAAGTGCAATTGAAGATCCTAATTCCCACATCAGCAACTTCCTGGAAGTTTGTGGCACATTCAATTACAACCGAGCGGGAGAAGAAGCAATGCATCTGCGTGTGTTACCATATTCCTTGAAAAGCAGAGCTAAGGCTCGACTCCATTCACTACCAGCAGGTTTCATAACCACTTGGAACAATCTTGCCACCATATTCCTTGCAAAATACTTTCCCCAAGCCAGAACAGCAAAGTTAAGAAATGACATCACATCATTTGTACAACATGACTTATAATCCCTATGTGAAGCATGGAAAAGATACAAAGAATTGCTCTGAAAATTTCATCACCATGAAATTGCAAAGTGGCTTCAAGTCCAAACATTCTACAATGGACTTTCTGGATTGATGAAAACTACAGTTGATGCTGCTGTTGGAGGAGCTTTAATGGCAAAAGGAGAAGATCAAGCTTGGGACTTAATTGAAGAAATGACTAACAATAATTCCTTATGGCCAACAAAGAGAAGCATGGTCCATCGAATAGCAGGAATCCACGAAGTAAGAACCAACACAACTGTGAATGCCAAGCTGGATCAGATATGCAAATGTCTGGAAACTCTTAGCATGCAGGTTAATGCTGGATCCACAAGTTCACCATATGGAGAAGCACTAGAGGCAGAATCTTACAACCAACATGATGAGACTGTGAACTATGTCAGCAACTTCAACAGACAGTGAAACAATCCATATTCCAATACCTACAACCCAGATTGGAGGAATCATCCCAATTTCACATGGAGCAACACTTCAGGGCAAATGAACAATCCACCACCCGGATTCCAACAGCAGAATAAAGGCCAGGAGTATGAAAAAGAACCAGGAATAGTAGAAGTGCTTGCCCAGATGAAAAAACAAGAAGGCAAATACGACGCTTTAGCAAATGTGGTTCAAAATCAAGCTTCTTCTATAAGGAACTAAAAAATCAATTGGGACAACTGGCCAATGCTCAGAGTTACAGACCGCAGGGTACCCTTCCTAGCAACACAGAACCAAATCCAAGGAACATAGGGAAGGAGCAATGTCAAGCCATCACTTTGAAAAATGGCACTGAAATCAACAAAGATGTTGGAGTCAAGGAATCTACTGAGGAAGTTCCAAAAGAAAGTAGCGAAGCAGATCCACAGATGGAGGAAAAAGAGGCAAAAGACAATGATCGAGAAAGATTTACCCCACCTCCACATTTTCCACATCGTCTCCAGAAACACAAACTGGACAAGCAATTTGCTCGATTCCTGAAAATTTTCAAAAAGCTGCATATCAACATTCCATTTGCAGAAGCGTTGGAGTAGATGCCCAATTGTGTTAAATTCATGAAAGATATTCTGTCATGAAAGCGAAGATTGGGATATTACAAGACTGTGGCATTGACAGAAGAATGCAGCACCATCATTCAGAGGAAGCTCCCCCCAAAGTTGAAGGACCCTGGCAGTTTCACCATCCCTTGCACCATAGAAGAACATTACTTCGGTAAGACTTTGTGTGATTTAGGTGCTAGTATTAACTTGATGCCTTTATCTATTTACAGGAAACTATAGCTTGGAGAAGCAAAGGCCACCTCAGTCAATTTATAACCTGTTGATAGATCACTCACATTTCCGAGAGGGGTAGTGGAAGATATGTTGGTCAAAGTCAAAAAAATTATTTTCCCAGCAGATTTCATTGTCCTTGACATGGAGGAAGACAAAGACGTACCCATCATCCCCATCATCCTTGGGAGACCATTCTTGGCTACATGTCGAACCATCATTAATGTACAAAAAGGTGAATTGACCATGAGGGTGTAGGACCAAGAAGTAACATTCAATGTTTTCAAAGCCATGAAATTTCGAAATGACTAAAGGGAGGAGGAATGTTTCAGACTTGATGTAATAGATAGTATCATCCAGAACACAGATGCAATGCAACTTTCCACTAACAAACTTGAAGCATGCATCACCAACATGACTGACAGAGAATTAGATAATGATATTCTTGAATGCATCAACTATCTTGATGGAGCCTCTCGCTTCAGATCGACACCACATGTGGAAAGCTTGGAACTACCGAAAAATGAGTGAATCAAGCCCTCGATTGAAGAACCACCGCAGCTGGAACTAAAGCCACTTTCGAGCCATCTTAGGTATGTATACTTGGAAAACTCTTATAATTTACTAGTGATTATTTCTTCGTCGCTAACATTGGTGCATGAGGAAAAGTTGTTGATAGTGTTATGTGAGCACAAAAGAGCTATTGGTTGCACTATAGAAGACATTCGAGGCATGAGTCTATCTTTTTGCATGCACAAAATCCTGATGAACGACGAGTACAAAGCCACAGTGGAGCATCAACGAAGGCTGAATCCAATCATGAAGGAAGTAGTAAAGAAAGAAATCATCAAATGGTTGGATGCAGGCATCATCTACCCCATCTCTGACAGCTCTTGGGTGAGTCATATTCAATGTGTACCCAAGAATGGAGGAATGACAGTAGTTACAAATGAAAAGAACGAGCTGATTCCAACAAGGACAATGACTGGATGGAGAGTGTGCATGGACTACAGGAAGCTGAACAAAGCCACACGGAAGGATCATTTCCTGCTACCATTCATTGACCAGATGCTAGACAGATTGGCGGGGCATGATTTCTACTACTTTTTGGATGGATACTCGGGGTACAATTAGATTGCCCAATAAGATCAGGAGAAAACCACTTTAACATGCCCGTATAGTACTTTTGCATTCTGCAGGATGCCATTTGGACTCTGTAATGCTCTTGCCATATTTCAACGTTGCATGATGGCCATCTTTTCAGACATGATAGAACAAAGCATGGAAGTCTTCA
This sequence comes from Zanthoxylum bungeanum, assembly GCA_019454045.1. Lineage (NCBI taxonomy): Eukaryota > Viridiplantae > Streptophyta > Magnoliopsida > Sapindales > Rutaceae > Zanthoxylum > Zanthoxylum bungeanum. Next base: position 1,250 of record SKCR01047016.1, on the reverse strand, counting down.
TGGATGACTTCTCAGTATTTGGAAACTTGTTCGACCACTGCTTGCAAAATCTGGAACAAGTGTTACAAAGATTTGAAGATACTAATCTGGTACTAAACTATGAGAAATGTCACTTCATGGTGCAGGAAGGCATTGTCATCGGAAATCTGATCTCAAAGAAGGGAATCGATGTAGACAAAGAAAATATTGAGACTATAGAGAAACTACCTCCACCATCATCAGTCAAAGGGATTCAAAGTTTTCTTGGGCATGTAGGATTTTATCGGAGATTTATCAAATACTTCTCCAAGATTGCTAAATCATCATGCAATCTGCTGGAGAAAGACGTGTCGTTCCACTCCACCAAAGAATACCGCCATGCTTTCGAGATCTTGAAACAGAAGCCGGTCTCTGCCCCTATCATAGTAGCACCATATTGGACGCTCCATTTGAAGTGATGTGTGATGCCACTGATTTTGCAATAGGTGTAGTTTTGGGACAACGAAAGGCGAAGGTTTTTCACATTATCTACTACGCCGGTAAAACTTTGAATGAAGCACAACTCAACTATACAACAACTGAAAAGAAGTTGCTTGCAGTTGTGTTTGCTTTTGATAAATTCTGCTCATATTTGTTGGGTCCCAATGTGGTGGTCTACACAGATCATTCAGCAATTAAATACTTGATCAAGAAGAAAGATGCCAAGTCCAGATTGATCCGTTGGGTGCTTCTATTGCAAGAATTTGACGTGGAGATCCGAGATAGGAAGGGGATAGAAAATCAAGTTACATAGCACTTGTCGAGGCTCGAAAATGGAGGTACAACTGGCAATGAATTGATAATTAATGAAACTTTTCCAGATGAACATTTGTTTTTCATCAAGCAGTAGGAATTCCCATGGTATGTTGACTACGTGAACTACATAGTATCGGGGAAATGGCCGTTGGAATGGACACATCAACAAAGAAAGAAATTCTTCAAAGAAATCAAACACTATGTATGGGATGAGTCGTACCTATTCAAACATTGTGCTGATCAGTTATTGTGGTGTTGTGTACCTCAGGAGGAGGTTAATAGTGTCTTGCGGCATTGTCATTCATCATCATATGATAGCACTTTAGCGGAGACAAAACCGCGGCCAAAGTCCTGCAATTAGGTTTGTTCTGGCCCACATTGTTTAAAAATGCTCACTTATTCATTCTTCAATGTGATAGGTGCCAGATAATGGGAAATATTTCGAGTAGAAATGAAGGACTTCTTCAAAGCATTCT
>SKCR01047015.1:0-76517 GCA_019454045.1 Zanthoxylum bungeanum | reverse complement strand
TTGCTCAAGAATTCAAAGTGGCGTTCCTGAATGGTTTCTTCGTAGAAGAGATCGTGGTTTCTTTGTTTAAAGAGTTCATTCTAGAATGACTCTGGAGTTTGTATTCTGCTAAGATCACAGTTTGATATACTATCTTATATAGCCTATTGTAGACTCAGATAAGCTTTCCGGAAATCTGTGTTTTCTAATTTTGATAACAGTCAGATTGTCTGATTTTATCAAAGCATAGAGAATACACATATGATAGTAGGGTTAGTGGGAGTGTGGGAACACAGAAAACTGGACGACGCATGCTGTTCCAGGCTCGCGGCCTAGTTGGGAGTACGGAGTAGCCAACAGAGGACTAAACCGGAGAATAAGGGAGTTGCCACTCGGTGTGAACCGGGACAAAGATTTAAGGCCGCACTCACCCCTCGCAAGGGAAGACCTCAAACCATTGGGTTCGGAATGGTCCCTTACTTATGCCACTTGTAATGTAAAGATTTATGCAATAATCCAACCAAGCCTATGACATATATTTCCAAGTGCACCACAATCCTAAATTCACATGCTTAAAAGTAAAGTTTACATCTAACATACATGGAATCAAATCTTATTGCCAAATTCACATGCTTAAAGGTAGGCCTTTGCAACAACAAGCACATAACGTCATAAGAATTCAATCATTCATGTAAACATAAACACAAACAGTCATGGTAACATTTTCATGTAATATAAAGGAAATCAAAATGACAACAAATAATGTAATAGGCGCATTATGCAAAGAAGCATATAAAATATGGTCAAAATAACCGCATGATAAATGAAATTAATACAAACACATAACTTGAAAAGATGAAGAAAGACACGAATTTAAATATGCCAATCCAAGATGCAATTTTACATTAAAGATGAACATGCCATAATGTGATGCTAAAGGATGCAACTAACATGAGCACAAACATGCACGTGAATACTTTTCCAAGTGGTACGTGGAATTGTATCCCAAGTACAGACCGCACTACCGTCCATTCGGAATCGGCTACGGAATTTACGTCTGGGTTTCCATCCGATATACCACAAGAAATAATGTCACAACATGGATGCATAAATTGTAATACATTAAGCCAAGACTAAGGTAGGTGATGCAATTATATGGAATTTCATAATACATGCATGAATAAGGCAATGATGTACAAAAGAATCAGTGACATGACAAGAAGCGCGGCGAAGCATCGTGGTAAAGGATCTTATCCCCGTGAAACGGAGGGCCTTTAATCCGACTTACTAAGCCCATGCGCAATGAACACATAATATGCATAAAATAAAGGCATAATAACAAAGACAAGATATCGGACTTTGTATATCCGATTGAACACATCTCACGTCCAATCGAATATACGTCATCCGGCGCGGCGAAGCATCGTGGTAAGGATCTTATCCCCGTGAAACAGAGGGCCTTTAATCCGACTTACTAAGCCCATGCGCAATAAACACATAATATGCATAAATAAAGACAGAATTAAACACAAAAATACTCGGCGCGGCGAAGCATCGTGGTAAGGATCTTATCCCCGTGTAACGGAGGGCCTTTAATCCGACTTACTAAGCCCATGCACAATGAACATATAATATGCATAAAATAAAGGCATAATAACAAAGACAAGATATCGGACTTTGTATATCCGATTGAACACATCTCACGTCCAATCGAATATACGTCATCCGGCGCGGCGAAGCATCGTGGTAAGGATCTTATCCCCGTGAAACGGAGGGCCTTTAATCCGACTTACTAAGCCCATGTGCAATAAACACATATTATGCATAAATAAAGACAAAAGTAAACACAAAAATACTCGGCGCGGCGAAGCATCGTGGTAAAGGATTTTAACCTCTTCAATTAGAGGACCTTTCATCGCACTTACTAAGCCCATGCGCTTTTCTCATCATAACATAAATAAATAACGTGCAGAAAATTAAATGGCGGAATAATTTAACAACTCAAAATTAAACAAAAGAACATGCCGTTTACTCAAGTGGTACGTGGAGTTGTGGCCCGAGTACAAATCATACTACCGTCCATTCGGAATCGGCTATGAAATTTACGTCCGGGTTTCCATCCGATATACCTCAAGAGGCGACACGCCTTTCATTTTATCCAATGCCCACAACACACATCATATTTATAACACATACATATTTATCTACTCAAGGGCCGCAACATACATTTAAACATCATAATCATGCGAATAACGCTCAATGAATAGTAAAAACGAAACTGAAAACAAGTGTAAAAAAATACCCTCAGGTCTAACCTTTTTTGCCGACTTTCGGGCTTGCGTTTCGCGGAGATCGGAAGGGTAAAGCTCCTCAACTTTTTTGGTTCACTGGTCTAGCGTCTTAACTCACTGTTTTGCTGTTTTGCTTGCTGTTTGGTCTCCGATTTGCCGCTGTTTTCGCTGTATTTCTGCTCACTGTTTCAGCTCACTGTTTTGGTGTTTTAGGCTACTGTTTTTGATGTTTTTAAAGGCTTTAAGTGCAGATTTTTTTGTGATATCTTAAGGATTAAAATTGCAGTTTTTTTATGCAGTTTTTTAGTGTTTTAGGGGCTGTTTTAGGGTGATTTTTCTGCTGTTTGGGCGTGTAAAACAGTGCAGTTTTTTTTGTGTTCACTGCAGTGCGTTTTTTGTTGTAATTTTCAGTGATGGAGGGCTGCTGTATAGGGCTGGTTTCGGTGATGTGTGGGGGGGTTTACGGAGGTGGTTTTCAGTGGTGGTTAGGGGCTGTATTGGTGGTTGTATTGGCTATAGAAATTCGGCTATGGAGGGGTGCAAGGGAGATGGTGTTCACGGCTAAGGAGGATGAGATGGAGAGAAAATTTTCTGTCTTGATTTCTTGCTTTGACCGTGAGTCTTGGTGTGTTTCTAGGGCTTGGGCGTGACTTAGGTTGTGTGAAGGGAGAGAATGGCTTTGGTTAGGGTTTTTTTTTTATATAGAGAAGGGTTAGGGCTTCACCTTGTCTCACAAGGAAGGGATTTGGTGCATTCAATAAGGATATGATTTAGTGCTAGGTAAGGAAAGCAATGGATTTGATTGGGGGACATGTCTTGGCTAGATTAGGAATACAATATATTTGATTGGTTAGGATTAGGCATTTAATTTGTTAGATTAGGAAGTCAATATTTTTAATTTGTTATGATTGATTTTAATTAGGTATATCATCTTTTTAATTTAGGTATATAACATATTTAATTTGTTTAATTTAGGTATATGTTTATTTTATGTTTGGTAAATATAATAATTCAATTATTTAATTAATTTAATTATTATTTTATTTAGTTAATGTTTTAATTAATATTTATTTATTTAATTTGGGGGTATTTTAAGGGTGATGGGCGTGTGGGCCTTGGTGGGTGGGAGTGGGCTTGGCTAGGTGCTTGTTAATTTAGTTAAGTGTTTGGGCTAAGTTTGTGTGGGCTAGGTGGGTGTGTAGGCTAAGTTCATGTGGACTAGGTGTGTGTGGGCCGGGTTTAGGTGTCTCGGGGCGAGCATAAATTTAAAACAGAAAACAAACGAGTTACTTGAAGCCAAACTAGTGAACTTAATCCGTCAATGAGTCAATTCTTGACTCTTCCCTTCCGATGTCCGTTTCCCGCGGTTTCCGTAACTTAAAAGGTAGTTGTCTCCAAATAAGACTCCTCATCGGGTTTCACATGCAAAAATGCAATGCCTACAGGGAGCATACAAATTTCTTTCTAGTGTTATATATCCTAACGACATTATCATTATTAATGTAATAATGAGATGTTTATAAGGTAAAAGGTTTACCTAAGTCCTCTTTTCTCTGTGAAAGCAATGGAAGTAGTCTTTGTTATATTTAATATAAAGTTTTATATATGATATAAAACCAAGAGACTTGTGAGATATTCCCATTAATTGTGCATTAAATATGATCTAATAAATGACACAGCAAGACTATCTGTATGATAGTTAGTATAACTGTTTGACAGTTAGTGTGTCTCTTGTATAAAGTATTCATCTTTCGTAAAGGATGATTTCTTTGTCGAGAATGAAATTGATTAGAATGTCTAGTCAATCTTATGTATCATAGAATGATGGCATAATGAATACTATATTATGTGAAATTAAAGATATAAATTTGATCGTAATTGTTATGAACTATTTTGATATGTTTTAGACCATAGGATATATCTTAAAACATGTTCTTTGTTATCTTTGAGATATTAAGAATGAGTTTCTTATTCATGGAAAATATAATCTGCAACCATTAGGATCAAATTAGTTTTTAGTCTAATTATGACATTAGATGGTCTATGTCATATAGAGTCAGTAAAGATGCACTGGGAGTGTCACGGTAGATTCTACAGTATTAGTGGAATTAATTGTAACTTGTGAAGTATTGACTTATGAAGTTGCATGGTGACCTTATAGATTATAAGTTTTGATATTGGTGTTGTGCTTGCCGTTGTCTCATAATTTTTGGATTTGATTTCTAAATACATAGACAACTCAGTAGCTGTAGCACAATATTGATGTCGCATCTGAGTCATATTGATGTATAACTTAGATTATACAATATATGGATGATTCTGGCTAAGGGAAACGATTGGGTTTTCTGGTCAAACTCAATATGTTATAACAGACCTATTTGTTATTTCCTACCTCTTGAGTGCTGGGTGAACTCTTGGGGACCATGAGTATGTGATACATATTAAGATGTGTATATGATACTGTGGATTAGAACTAGAGCAAATGGGAGAAATTGTTAGGGTTGGTGCTCATAGTGCTAATCCGGATCGTATTTATGTCCGATTCATGAATACGAATAATTCTTTTTTCCATAATATTACTTACTAAATGGTAGCACCTCTTATTTTTATATACGTATTCGATCTAATTACGATTAGATTGAAACTAAATATGATTTACTGATATGTATATATTAGACAAAGACCCTAGGATTTACAACATAGTGCGCAGTTACAACGTATTTTGTAATTGACATTGGGAAGTGTCACTATAAGTTGTATATTTTCAAATAAAGTTCCTGGTCAAGATTTACTGACACAGGTCGGTTAGTAAAATCCGCTGAGACCAGTACATATCGTATATCGTGACTTGCTCCAATGGTTTATCCCAATGAACCATGAGTCTCGAGAGACTCATATAGACATATAGGTGTTTATTTGATAAACACTGAACGACTCACCGAAGATTTCCTAATAGATGGTACACCAACGTCAATAGGAATCTTCTCGTGTCGAGTAGCATAGTGGTTCTTCGACTTGAGATACCACTGTGGATTTATGATACATCCTCCACACTTTGATGGCAGTCACGTCACTGATCTATTTAGATCAGACCTCCGCCAGTTCGTTGGTTGTGGACTGATGCTCATGATATCCTGTGAGTATCAGATAGAATTCGTCAGTCCTGTGTACATGGCATAGGTATCTTGAACATGTTTGTGATCTAGTAAATCCATGGTCGTAGTATACTTCAGAAGCGAGTTCCGAGTGTTATTTAGAGTTCGTAAATTTGAAAGTCGTTTATATTATACCTTAGGAATTTGACGTTCCTATCTATATCACCGGTATAATATTGATAGCTTGTGACATATGGATTATACGTATGCAATGACCTCGACTTGCATAGTTTAGCGAGATTATCCGTGGTCGTCATAATTTACGAGTGGGTGAATTATGGACACGAAATTTTATTTCCCTGACGGATAAACCTAAACTTAGAGAGTCCCACAATTTGAAGTGTACTCATTGAGCACTTGGGCTGCGCGTTATGAATAATATAGATTATTCATAATACTTCACCGGATTAAATGAGTTAATTCGAATCGTTTAATCGGTCATGCATTAGGGAATTTTGGTCAATTAATAATTAATGTGTATTTATATGTGATACAAAATTTGATTTGATGCATATTAATTAATTGTCAAATGAGTTTTTGACACATGTCATAAATATATGTATTTTGTTATTTAATGTAAATAAAAATACATGTATAGATATTTAATTGTTAAATAATTAGATAATTAGAAATTTAATATCATATCCATTAGTACAATAGATGGTGAGATATTATAGGTTACAAATGGCATGTTAATAAATATTGTAGTTGTCAAATGTTACAAATAATCTTTGGCTTTTATTTAATTAGATTAAATAAAGCAATAATGACCAAAATAGCCCCTTTATTCGGCCACCCTAGTATTTAAAGAGAAATTTTTTATTTTCTCTTTCATAATAGCTTGCCATGACCGAAACCTCCATAAAGAAAAGCTCCCAAAATTTGTTTGAAGAAACAAGGAAGAAAGTGAAGAAATCAAGAAAAAGTTTAAGGAAATAAGGAGATTTGGAGGTAATTTTCATAACTCTTAAACTTAGAAATAAATTTCTTGTTCTTGAGCATCTAGAAAAGTTCTACAATTTCTTCCTTTCTTAAATTTTGGGGCTTTTTGATTTGGATGATGGATTTGGAGGCTAAATGCATGTGTGAAGTTAGATTGAATGATATTAGTGTAATATTAGTTCAATTTTGTCATTTTATGACTTGTTGCCATTCTAGAGTGTTATGACCACACTTGTAACTCCTAGAATTGTTCTTGAGTTCTTCATTTGTGGTGACTTTGGTTGGTGTAAGTATTAATATGATTAATGTTGAGAAATTTGGATTTAAAGCATGAAAAATGATATTTTTGGTTACCAAATCAGATCTAGAATTTCTCTGATTTTGGTGATGAAAAGTATGTTGTATGAATGTATTGGATGTGTTTTGGGCATTGGTACAATTGCCGGAAATTATTTCGGAGTAGAAATACGTGAAAACGGTGAAAAACGGCGTTACCAGGTGAGTTCCGGGCTTACCGGGTGTCCGCTGTCCAAACAGTGAATTGGTCACTGTTCGGGAAGCCTATGAACTGCCCAAGTACTATAGAGGCTGACTGGGCAGCCCCTTTGTGTATTGGTTGGTCGGTTCTGACAAAAACGTGTTTTATGCCACTTTACGAAAAAAAATATTTTCGTAAAAGTTTCGTGGAAATTCTTAATTATTTATGTCGTTATTTGATATCGAATAAATATATATAGGTGAAATATGAATGAATTATTCATATTGGATATTGAATAATTTATTTGGTAACTTTAAAAGTTTTTAAAGTTACGATTTCGCCCGAACCGCGCTATTCCGCTGCGCTGGCGCTAGAACCCCAACATTACTGTGTGACTGATGCACGTCCGGCCGGACATTTTGTATGCCCTGCCGGATATGCGGCGTCAGTTCAATGAACTACAAAACGTGAAAGTACATGTTTAGGGCCCTCAAGTCTTACTTTTAAGCGTAATTTGGCTCCGAGAATACTTCTGGAAACTTGGTTTGGTTGCTAAATCTTGTTGTAGATTGAAAGTTTAGGGTTACTGTTTGTCAAAGGTCGAGAAAGAGAGATGCTTCCAAAATTCAAAAAGTCCCATTAGCTACGCTTTTTACGCTCTTTTTATAGTGTGTAGAGTTTGGCTAACAATGAAATGATTTTTTTGTTAAGGAAAACATTTTGTTTTCATTAAATCAGCTAAAAAAGTAAAGTGATCGAATCTTTCTGTAAAACTAGAAACATTATATATATATCTGCCTTGACGTAGGGAACATCCGGCCGGACATCATTGTTTATACCCGGCCGGACATAGATTATGTCCGGTCAAAACTCTGACTTTTGGGTTTTTGTGGGGTTTCTTTTCTTTCCAACATTAAACCTTACAACCTTCATAAAATTTACAGGGTGTTCCCATAAGGGACTCATCATCGGACTATACGTAAAAATACAATGTCTACACCAAGCAATAGAACACATTAAGCAAATAGAATGATAAATATTCCACATAGAAGCTCACAAATCACTCATAAAAAGATTTAATTAATAAAAGTTCATATTAGGTTCCATTGCAATCCTATAATAAAATCTAGTTCATGCTGAAGAAGATAAATAAATTCATCATGGTATTCAACATAATAAATAACAAAGAATTAATAAAGAATAGATAAATAAAACAAATCATAACGTTGTCAATCTTCAAGTTCTTCAATAATCCTTATTTGATCTTCTTGTTCTTGATTGTTCTTGAATATTTGTTGTGTTTAGAGTATTTTGGCATCAAAAGATGCTTATTTTCCTCCCCAAAATCTTCTCTCAAGTAACCATAGACTTATCATTTTATAGATATCATAAAAATCTAGTTTCATATCTAATTTTTGAGTTTTCCATATTTGTGTCACGACCCAAAGGCATTTGCGTCCTGACGCAAGCCTTTTTTGAGTTTCTGGAATGGTTTTTAACTATCGGGCATCGCAACGCAAGATTTGGCGTCGAATCGCCATATGATAGTGTAGAGTTATCAGATTCATGTTTTATTATAGCCATGAAGGAGTATGGTTCAGTCTTCAACGTAAACTACAAAGTTGTAGAGTCTTCTTTATTATGCAACTTGCGGCACCTCTTTTGGACATTATATGGAAAAGTTATGGCCAATATACTGAAGGCTGCGTAAATCATGAAGTCATTGGTGCAAATCAGAAATTTCAGGGTTTTCACTATTTTTTTCTCAATTCTTCATATAATACATCATAAATAATAAAATAATGAATATTAGTATATTTACCACATTCAAGAACATGATTTAAAGGCAAATCAATGATAAATAAATGTGAAAATATATATTATACGCACTGATCAAACATGTACTCAAATATACTGATACTTGCATCAAAAGTCCTGGAAAAACTTATGTGGAATGGGTATAATGGATCCATATAATTAATACATATAATGCGTTAATTAATAAAAATTTCTATCTATTGTAATTTATTAATTTCAAATTTAATATATATATATATATCAAAATATTAAAAAACGGATGTATTATGATCGGTTCGCCTGTCTCATACAAGTTTATTCCATAACTATTTAAGATAATTGAAGCTCAGCTCGAAAATCCACTCATAAACAAGAAAATTAATATATTTCTATAACACACATAGTAACACTTGAATCGTCAACTTTAAAAATAAAACAAAAGGGGTGTCTACCCTTTACCAAAAGAGGGTTTCTTTCTTTTTTCTTTTTTCTTTTTTCTTTTTTTGTTTGAACATCAAAACTTGGGTATCAAGTGATTTATTTTTGAATTTGGATCTAGTATTGTGTTGTATTAAATTTTTCATAATTTTCTAATACGAATGTTTCAATAATAATACATGATTAAAATTTAATTACATATAAATTATTTTTCAATAAATATCAATTATAAATTATAAAAAATTAATACAAAACCTAACTCAACACCGAATTTAAATCCACATTTTACATCGTCCCCATAAAATTATTACAACAAAATCTAATATATTTTTTATATGTCAAAATCTAATATTTAAAATCACTTTAAGAGCATTCACTATATATATATTTTATACTCAATTGAATTGAATATTTGGATTAAATTAGGATTAATGAGGATTTTCCAAGTCCAATGAAAAGAATGGGGTACGGGGCGTTGCAGTGACCCATATTATTGCACACTTCTAATATCACGTGACACAATCGCGATCATTGAATCGTGATTTTAGAAAAATAAAATGTTTGAAATTTTATTTTGGATTGCTGCAGTACAAGCAGCCCCCTCGATTCAAATTGGATTGCTTAAAAGATAAAGAATAATTAAAATTTAAATGAAATTCAGATATTGTATTTGGATTTGTATGTCATTTTCTTTGCGGTTAGCACTTAGCAGACAGTCCATATTTTCGGAGTGGTTGGATAATAAACGAGTTAAAATATCGCGGGAAAGGTGGGGGCCGGTTCAGGTGGGCCCCTCACCGACAACGACTTTTTCCTGTTCGAGTGGGTCCCATCAACAAAAAAAAACCAAAACTTATAGCAGCCGTCTGATTCTCAGTCTGATCAAGTGGGCCCCACTACCCTAACGTCCCCTCGTGCCGAAGATCAGAATTGGAACTGTAAAACCTGACACACGTCCCACATTCAACAGACCTACCTGCATTCTCTTGTTGACAGCTGCTCCCTCAGATGTTTATTTTATTATTTATTATTTTTTGTTTTAGTAAAAAAAAATAAAAAATTTACATGACAAATCTGCCCCCTCCATGATAAAGATTCGGTAATGGCGGTTGAATTTAACACCAAAGCTAGTGCAAAAAAGCAATTTCGCTTTAGAGTTGAATTTTGATATCAAATTTTTTTAAAAAAAATAAATCTTATCCTTAGATTTAATCGAAGCCCCATATTTCTAATGTGAAAAATCCACTTTTTATTGTCTTCAATACAGGCTCAGTGATAAGCCATGAGTTGTTCTAAGTTTTAAGACATTAATTAAATGATTTCTTAAAATATATATATATATTTTTGAAAATATTGGAAATTCTGTCACCAAACCTCTCGATTCGGGTATAAGCGCAGTAGATAAAATCTCTGATTGCCCCAGAATCTTATAATAAATACACCACATGAACTCGAATTTATGACCTGACAATTAAATCCTAAATCTTTTGATACCAAACCTCATCCCTTATGGGCAAATAATATTGTCCGTATAGATAAACGAAAAAAATTAAGTTATATTATATATTTAAATTGAATTTTTAGAAGGAATTATCATTTTTGCACCTCCTAAATAGAGTAAGCTTACTTTACCCAAAAAAAAATTGAAATCGTTCTTTTTTTTCATGTGCGGTTTTAATTTTGTTTACTATTCCACCTAATAAAGTGAAAAAGTGTACAAAATATATGTTTAATTTATAGAAAATTATCTCTGATAAAAGTGAAAAAGTGAACACATCTGAAACCGCAAGTGGAAAAAGAAACGATTTCAAAGTTTTCTAGAGAAAGTAAATTTACGCGTGGAAAATTAATAATATATATATATATATATATATATATATATATATATATATATATATATATATTATGAGATAATTAGGAACAAAATTGTTGTTTGCACAATACGTTGTACAACATTTTCACAAATATGTGTATTTAGGAAAAAAATTATTTCAGAGGGAAAAGCACGAGTGTCATCAAATTAAAGTTAAAATCTTCGTATGGCGGGCATTTTACCAACGATGAATAACCTGATAATGGTAGATGTCAATTGTGTGGAAATCCAAATGAGTGTGTGCAACACTCAATATATCACCGCAAGCATGCTACAAGAGTTTGGCATTCGCTGAGGTAGTCTCAAATACATCACATGCATACTAGTAGCTGGGAACATTTTTGAGGAGATTCTTTCTGAATTGACATTTGTGTTTATGTCGCGTTCGTCCAAGCGTTCGAACGCAAACAACACTCACGTTTGTGATGTGTTTTTCAGTCTGTTCGAAAGAAAATTCCCAAAGATTGTTCGTTTGAGTGGCGTTCTTCAGGTTGTGTGCATATGTAACTCGGGGTTTGAATGCCTGAAGAAGTTTGTGTATAAGGATTCTGAATCGCATCAAGTATGTTTCTAAGTACGTATCTGTATCTTGGATGTCAAGCGTTCGAACGGTATTTCGTAAAAAAGGATTTAGTGCTTGACTTGTTTTTAAAAGATAATCTTCAAAACTTTCTGATTTTATGATATTTCAAATATTTTAAGATGTTATAGTATTGTTTTAAAAGTTTCGATTTTGTATCAAGGAAGCGTTGTGAACTCAGTTTCTTGATCGAAATATGAAAAAAGATCATGTTTTAAAATAAAAAGGGTAAAGAACATAACATAGTTAAAATATTTTTGACAAGCATTTATATATATAAGTATACATATACATGTATGTGTTATTTATATCGAACTTGAAAATTTATCTTTGCTTTTCGTGATGGGTATGATGACTTATGGAGTTTCCTAACTCACACCACATCAGTTTGCTGGTTTTACAGTTGGCAATCAGTTGCTCAGCCATCAAATTTTGGATGCTTGAGCTCGAGACGAGAGATTATCCGAGTTGCAGTCACCCGTCCTAGTGTCATGTGAAATGTGTTTATGTATAGAAGTTTGTTATGTATTGTGTCGTATAATGCACATCTGTGTATAGATGTAAAAGAATGTTCTAAGTTGTATGTGTAATTGTGGGTACGAGCCTTTGATTATTGAGATTTGATGTGATTTGGTTGGACCAGAGGTCCTTTTGTATTATATGTTTAATGTAGGCTGTCAAAATATTAGGGTTTGTCTTGTCCGTTTCTTGTTGGTTTGAGAATCGGGGAGATGGGTTATCTATCCCTATCTCTTGTTGGTAATGTCCTGCCCTTGGCGGGATGTTACACTGTCCATTTCATATAGATTAGGATTCGTTATGAGTTACTCAATTTGATACGAAACAGGATACGAAAAGACGAAACCCGATCCAAGATCCCGTAGACCCCCAAAGAACCTGTCCTTGAAAACCCTTGGAGATAGCCTCAGATGAATTTTGCCAGCAAATAGGACGCCACAAAGGATGCCAACCCTTTGATAAGTCTTTGTTCAATCACTGACCGATGATAAAATTTCTCAATCTCAAGAAATAAAAGTACTATTCACGCACAAAAATTAGGGTCCTTCATTAAGAGATGTTTTTGAATTTAAATAATAACATACTCAAACACTAAGAGAGCTAAAAAGACTAATATAACCCTAAACTACCCATTACCAACTAAAAACCCATAACTCCTAATTTCTAGCCCATTTTGAACCCATAATTAAATAAAATAAACTAACCCAAATAATAAATAAAAACGGACATCCATGTTGGTTCCATATATAAAAATAAATAATAAATAAGCCTAAACAAACGAAATCGATCCATGCTGCTAGGATCACATCATTCTCCCTCTCTTGAAAAGGATTCGTCCTCGAATCCGTGCCCGGATCATAGATAGTAATGATAAAATCAATTGGACGATTATTCTGGAACAAGGAAAAATCACATGGAAGAAAAGTTTCAATGTTAGTACAATAATGCTTGTGTATTGTTCCCTCTTGCACATACTCTTCCGCAATAGCTAATTTTATTTCACCCACCGTCCCAATGAGATTCCTAATTAAGTTCACACTCTCATTCTCATTCACAACAAATTCTACATGCTTAACACTCACAAAACTCTCACACGTATTTACCCATGTGTTTCCCGGCTCACTACTCTCATTTGGATGCTCAACACTCTCAACACATTCGACTACACATGTAATTGCATCAATACAGTTAGCCATGTATTGAGCTTCAAATTTATCATCACCAGCAACAGCTACGTCATCCACATCAGAAATAGCAACAACCTTCGCATCACACTCACTCATCACTACTTGCTTACTCACTACCATGCTCATATTTTCTTCTTTGACATTAACAATATCACTAGAAAGTTTATTTGCTAAGCACTCGACGACGCTTTCTTTTTTCCTCTTTTCAACCTCACTTCTCCTCTTCATTATTAATTGATCTTTATAGGCTTGTTGTGGTGTTAAAAGAGAAATAATCACCGACCTCCGCTCCGTGACATAAATGTACCTACTCCTCTCAACATGATGCCACACTTGCCTATCATACTTCCATGACCCACCCAACAATACGTGACAATCAAGCATAGGCACCACATCACATAATACTTCATCATGAAACCTCATAGTAGTAAAGGCAACCATGACTTGATACTCCACCTTAACCCCATCACAATTAGGCAAACCTCGCAACATATAAGGCTTAGGATGGTTTCGCAATGACAACCTCAATTTCTCCACGAGGCTGGTACTAACTAAATTAGCCCACTGTTCCCCATCAATAATCACACTGCACACCTCATCTTTCACAAATACTCTGGTACGAGAGATATTATCTCTTGGGTGCCCCATAATATCAACCAATGCACTTGGCATCTTGACAAAAACAAACTCAAGAAGGAAGAAAGAAAAGACTAAAAAAATGACAAAGACAAAGACGAGACAAAAATAAGACTAAAAAAAATCACATGAGACTCAAAACAAAACACAAAAAAATCAGATTCAAAATTCAGTGACAAATTCAACCAAAAATTTTCTTTTCGATTAAGGAACGCTAAGGAAATCCCTAGCACAACTTAACACACAAGATAATTGATCAAACTTTACTGACCAGATCTGATTATTATTTTTTTTTAACAACTGCAACAGCCTATTAACAAAGTTCTCATGCAAAAAGGTCAAAAAGCAAACAAACACTACTGCCTACTGATCTGCACTAGCCAATGAAGGAAAATTTTTTTTTTTGACTGACAAACGCAATTCCAGAAAACTTTTTTTTTTTTGGGTTCACAGCCTCACAGGCGTGAACTTAACTTTTTTGGTTTTTTTTTTTTTTTTTTTTTTTTTTTTTGTTCACAGGCGTGAACTTTCTACTTTTTTTTTTTGCTAGACAGTCTCCCTACTCTTTTTGGTGAAGACACACGAACACGACACAAGGCAGAACAAAGAGATTTTTTTTTTTAACTGACAGACACAAATATAAAAGTAAGAAATAATTTTTTTTTTTTTTTTGGTTTTTGATTGACAGCAGTAGAAGGCTATCAATGACACAATGAATATGACATCAAAAACAAGACTTCAAAGACCGAATTAACAGGAAAAAAAGAAGAAACGAAAATAAATAAAAGTCAGACCTGAAATCTGGCTCTGATACCAATTGATACGAAACAGGATACGAAAAGACGAAACCCGATCCAAGATCCCGTAGACCCCCAAAGAACCTGTCCTTGAAAACCCTTGGAGATAGCCTCAGATGAATTTTGCCAGCAAATAGGACGCCACAAAGGATGCCAACCCTTTGATAAGTCTTTGTTCAATCACTGAACGATGATAAAATTTCTCAATCTCAAGAAATAAAAGTACTATTCACGCACAAAAATTAGGGTCCTTCATTAAGAGATGTTTTTGAATTTAAATAATAACATACTCAAACACTAAGAGAGCTAAAAAGACTAATATAACCCTAAACTACCCATTACCAACTAAAAACCCATAACTCCTAATTTCTAGCCCATTTTGAACCCATAATTAAATAAAATAAACTAACCCAAATAATAAATAAAAACGGACATCCATGTTGGTTCCATATATAAAAATAAATAATAAATAAGCCTAAACAAACGAAATCGATCCATGCTGCTAGGATCACATCACAATTGTTTTTAACGAACGCAGTACATGTATTGAATTATT
Organism: Zanthoxylum bungeanum; assembly: GCA_019454045.1. NCBI lineage: Eukaryota > Viridiplantae > Streptophyta > Magnoliopsida > Sapindales > Rutaceae > Zanthoxylum > Zanthoxylum bungeanum. The sequence continues at coordinate 61,289 of SKCR01047015.1, read as the reverse complement.
TTGGATTATTAACAAAATTCAGAAATTACTACAATCAAAATAATATTTCAAATTTGTCATATCTTGATCAAGGGTAACAGAATAGTAGATACATTAGCCAATTTTGTTGTACGTTGTGTTGAACAGTATAATTGGGTGGAAGATTTTCAACCTCATTTGTCTTGTTTCCTTTGATTGTAGTAAATTTTCTAAATATGAAAATGTGTCTCTTAGGATTAAAAGACTTTTTTGGAGAGTCATGACTCCTAAAGGGGTATACACTTTGACATAAGGGTACCTTTTGAAGGCAACCCTCCATGTCTATAAATAAAGGCATTGGGTTCTCTTTTTAGTTACTTAAGTTTCTTTCCATTAATTGTATTATAAGTCTTAAGGCATATTAGAAAGTTTAAGGTTCTTCCATATTTGAGAGGGTTCCACCATTTTGTCCAAGTTCGTGTTCTTGATTCAAGGAATGCCCCTAAATCAAGAAGTTACCAAGAATCATAGGAGAACATTAGCCACAATATCCGTAGTGCACCGAGGCGGGGCTAATAAGCTCTTAAGGACAGAGAATTACTCGACTTGGTATTCTTTTCTTCTTCATCCAAAAATTAATTTCAGGTTTGTCTAAGACTTTTGATTTATGTAATGCATACATGATATTTCTTGTTGAGTATTGTTTTTTTATGAATTATGCATGTTTAAGTAATAACAACACACCCCTCCAATAATCTTAAAAACTTAGTAGCCTTTGTGTTGTATGATTTAATTTATGCATCATTCACATATACTTGATATTATTGGAATCATCATTTGAGATCTAATGATGTTTTTCACTTGTGAAGAAAATAAAAATAACAATTCTTTTGAAAATATAGTTTCTGGCAAATGCACATATAATTTGCAAAGTAGAGGCAATCCCTGAAAATTTGTTTTAAAAAAAATAAATAAAATGTTTTACCAAAACGATTTTCTGAAAAAATAAAATAAAAATAAAAATTGTTGATGGTATTTTCAGGTCCTATGATATATTTAAGCAGTACGGCAGGGGTAAAAAGGTAATTCCCATCTTGGTCAGGATCATTAATACCGACCCGACCACATGAGTGAGGGGTCGAGCATTTTACGATCGGTAAGGGGCCGAGCACTTTATGATAAGAGACCGACCACTTAAGATCGGATGACCGGGCGTTATCAGATCGACAGCAGAATTCTCAGTTCAAAAGACCATTGTGACCGACCACATGAAGACCGAGAATATGGCGAGATATGCTCCAGAAGATAAGACATCCTATTTTTTACGGATAAGAAGATAAGTTATCATACTTTCATGGGGAAAAGTTGATAAGTCAGTGTCCTAATAGGATAAAGGAAATGAATGTAGTTTCGACTAGGAATTCTTATGGGAAAAAGAAAAATGTTTCTTTGCTATTATAAATAGGAGGGGAAAGCGTGCTTGTAGGTAGATTATCAAGAGCATAAAGAGCATAAAAAGCATAGAGAGTTAAGAAAAAAGTGGAGAGTTGAGAAGAGAACAAGAGAGAATTAGACTTGTAAACACAAAACAGATCAGAGAAACATATTTCGGTAATAAAACATCGTCTGTTATGCGCCTGTGGATGTAGGTTGGATCTGATCCGCCGAACCACGTTAAATCTCTTTGTTGATTGGTGTATTTATCTGTCTTTTGCCAAATTTGCTTTTGGTTTCCCATAAACAAAACAAATTCACAGTTGGAGGATGATCGTCTCGGGAGTAAAAAATCCACATTGCCCCTGAGACCAAAATCCACCGTCAACAAAAATAAAGAAAAAAAAAATGAGGAGTTGGCGCACTGAAGATGATTTACATGCATAAGCAATTTGAATGGGTTGTTGTTGATTGAAAAAAAAACCAAACCTGGGAAAATAATTAAATTTCAGAAATCAGGAATGCTCAATGTTCATATTTTTTTTTTTTCCATATTGTGTTATCCATGCAATCGAAAGTTTCTTTCAAATTTAATTGATTGATGATTGGTGTGATTTATTTAATATTTCAAGAGTTGTTAAAACTTATCTATATATTTCATCATGACACATGTAGATTGTAGTAAATAAATAAGTAAACTATTGGCTATTAGACATTTGCATTTGAGTTGATTATATTTTATCAATTATCACAGTGAGTGTGCATACTTAAGGTGTAATCACAAATTAGTCTATTTGTTGATTGATTGTGTGATCATCATTGATGTTGGTTTGTATTGGCTGACGATTATAATAATGAAACATCACATGAAAATAAAAATTATTATTTATGACTTCATATAATGAAATTATAACCTTGGTTATTATAGATTAAAGCATTTTCAATTATCACAAATTAACACAATAATTTATATGTGATAAAGTTGATGTTAGTATTTTGAAAAAAAATTAATAATAATAACATCGTATTAGTTATATGTTGAATGCATATTATACCTTATACAATTGTTATATTTAAACTTGAGGATTAAAAGTGTAACACTAAGAATGAATGTCTAAGGTTTTCTATTGAGAATGTGTTTAAGGAAATTCAGTCAACAAGGCGATAAAAGCCTAAGTGGGCAGGGATTTAAGTTGTTACACCGGACCCCCTCGTTCTCTGAGAATTTTCCTTTATTCACTTACCATAAGAAACCTTAATCATAAATTAAGGACTTGTGTTATTTGGTACTGCTATCCAATATAGCAACAAATGGATTCTTACTGTATCACTTAAACAAGATCATACAGTTGATCGTTGTGTGATTTGTCTTTTGTAGACTTATTGATTGCTTTTTATTTTCCAGTTACACATCGCTAGTGGAAATATCACAGTACCGGTCGCTCATGGTGAGAAACCAGATAAATTTGGTGGAGCAAATTTCAAACAGTGGCAGAGTAAAATATTATTATACCTGACAACTCTACAGTTGGCTAAGTACCTCAAAGATTCTCCCGGTCCTGTGGAATGAGAAACTGAAACAACCAAGCAACTGCGAGAAGAGACATGGTCGTCAGGTGACTTCTTGTGCAAGAACTACCTCTTGGGAGGACTTGACAATACCCTGTACAATGTGTACCAAGGCATGCTTTCTGCGAAGATTATCTGGGAATCTCTCGAGAAGTAATACAAAATCGAGGATGTCGAGCAAAAGAAATTTATCGTGGGTAGGTTCCTGGACTATAAAATGGTCGATTCAAGAACGGTAATGTCTCAGTTAGGTGAACTATAATTGATCATTCATGAAATATTGGATGAAGGAATGAAACTCTGTGAGACATTTCAAGTTGCCACAATCACTGAAAAGTTGCCTCCATCATGAAGGACTTCAGAAGCTATCTGAAACACACAAAAAAAAAAGCAAATGAGTCTTGAAGACCTTGGGGTTCGATTGAAGATTGAAGTCCGAGAAGGCCAGCTACAAAACTATGGAGTCTAAGGCCAACATCATCGAGGGTAGAAAGGGTAGCAAAAAGAGAAAGAACAGTGGAGCTGATTCTTCCCAAGCTAACAAGAAGTTCAAGGGAAAGTGCTACAGCTGTGGAAAAAGCGATCATATGGCAAAAGACTGCAGAAACAAGAAGTCTCAGGACAAAGGCAAGAAAAAGAAAAATGAGGTCCATGTCACTAAAGATGAGCATCTAACTGATGAGATATCAGCTATGACCTCTCAGCAGTTGTAACACAAGCCAACTTGGTTGGGAATCCGAGAGAATGGTGGGTAGACACTGGGGCTACTCGTCATATATGTGCTGATAGCAAGATATTTTCCTCGTATAAGAATGTCGATGGTGGCGATCATCTGAAAATGGGAAACTCGTCTACCTCTAGAGTGGTTGGACAAGGCACAATGGTTCTGAAGATGACATCTGGAAGGAGCTTACATTGAAGAATGTTATGCATGTTCCTGATATTCGGAAAAAAAAAAAACTTAGTCTCGGGCTCTCTCCTCAGCAAGAATGGCTTTAAGCTTGTATTTGTTTATGACAAGTTTGTATTGACCAAAAATGATGTTTATGTAGGAAAATGATACCTCACTAAGGGCCTTTTCAAGTTCAATGTAATGAATGTCAATCGACACAGTTCTAATAATAAAGCTACAACTTCCGCTTATATTATTGAGTCACAAAATGTATGACATGGGAGATTAGGACATATTAATTATGATACAATACGTAAATTAATTAACATGTACCTTATACCTAAATTTGAAATTGATAACCAACATAAATGTGAGACATGTGTTGAAGCAAAAATGCATAGAGCATCATTTATTTCCATAGAACGAAGTTCTGAACCCTTGGAACTTGTACACACTGATGTGTGTGATATGAATGTTGTGCAAAAAAGAGGCGGTAAAAAGTACTTTGTCATTTTTATCGATGATAGCACAAGATTCTGTTATGTGTATTTGCTGAGGAGCAAAGATGAAGCTATTGAAAGCTTTATACACTATAAGAACGAAGTTGAAAATCAACTTGGCAAGAAAATCAAAAGAATCAGGAGTGATAGAGGTGGTGAATATTTGTCACTATTTGGTGAATATTGTTCCAATCATGGAATTATTCACGAAACTACTGCTCCTTATTCGCCTCAACAGAACGAGATTACTGAGCGTAAAAACCGAACGTTAGAGGAAATGATGAACGCCATATTGACAAGTTCTGGTTTACCCCAGAACTTATGGGGGAAGCCTTGCTTTTCGCCAACTACGTTCTAAACAAGCTAACTCACAGAAGATTGGACAAGATACCATATGAGTTGTGGAAATGTCACGTACCTTCCTACAAATATCTGAAAGTGTGGGGGTGTCTTGCCAAAGTAATGGTTCCTAAACCTAAGAAGGTTAGAATATGACCCAAAACTGTTGATTGTATATTCATTGGATATGCTCGCAATAGTAGTGCGTATCGATTCTTGGTAAATAAGTCTGAGATTCCTGACATCGATCCGAATATGATAATTGAGTCAAGAAATGCGATATTTTTTGAAGAGACATTTCCTTGTAAGGATAGACAACGAACAGGGTCTCTCAAAAGAACTATTGATACTGTCAAAGACAGTGATCAGGTTTACCAAGAGTCGGATCAAGGTAAAAATATTGAGACAATTGAACCTAGACGTAGCAAAAGAGCTAGAACATCTAAGTCAGTTGGTCCTGATTTGCTGACATACTTGTTAGAAAATGAGCCTCAAAGCTATAAAGAAGCAATGTCTTCGTTAGAGGCACCTTTGTGGAAAGAGGCTATCAATAGTGAGATTGATTCCATCATACAAAACCATACTTGGGAGTTGATTGATCTTCCTCCAGGTTGTAAGCCACTAGGCTATAAATGGATCTTCAAACGGAAGATGAAACCAAATCGATCAATAAATAAGTACAAGGCTAGGCTTGTCATAAAAGGTTATAGACAAAAAGAAGGTCTTGATTACTTTGACACATATTCACCAGTGACTCGTATCACGTCAATAAGAATGCTCATAGTCATAGCAGCGATATTTGGTCTTGAAATACATCAAATGTATGTAAAGACGACATTCTTAAATGGCGAACTGGATGAAGAGATTTACATGGAACAACCAGAAGGTTTGAATGTTCCTGGACAAGAACATAAGGTGTGCAAACTTGTAAAATCCTTGTACGGATTAAAACAAGCACCTAAACAATGGCATGAAAAATTTGACAAATAGATGTTGTCAAGTGAATTCAAAATCAATGAGTGTGATAAGTGTGTGTACACCAAATCAACTCAAAAATGATATGTCATTATGTGTCTCTACGTAGACGATATGCTGATAATTGGTAGTAATCATGAGATGATTCAGTCTACCAAGAAAGTGTTGACCAGCAAATTTGATATGAAGGATTTATGAATAGCTGATGTAATATTAGGAATTAAGATTTCCAGAACATCAAAAGGGTATATATTATCTAAGACTCACTATGTTGAGAAGATACTTGAGAAATATAATAAATGAGATCTAAATGTGGCTTGAACTCTTGTAGACCTAACTCTTCATTTATCAAAGAATAATGGCTCAAGCGTATCATAATTAGAGTATTCGAGAATCATCGAAAGTCTGATATATCTCACAAATTGCACACGACCAGATATCGCTCAAGCTGTAAACAGGCTTAGAAGATATACGAGCAATCCAGGACATAACCATTGGAAAGCCATAGAAAAAGTTTTGAGGTTGTAACATCCCCGATCTGGGAGATGTTACCAGCAGGGGATAACCGTACTAACCCCATTAGCCTTTGACTTCCCGACTGTATTCTAAGCCATTCAAATGCAATGTCATGCATGGGAAACATAACCCAACTTATCAATATAAAATACTTTTGTTTCTCATAAATGTATACTCAAAAATATTTTTTTTTACAAACATTAAATGACACTCATAATGACTTATACTACACTAGTGTATACATGCAACTTTACTTTGACTCTGACTGGACTCTTATGCTATCTGACTCTGTGCTGATGGACTCCATCCCTAGTGACTGCATCAGTATCCGTCCTCCTGAGCTCATCCTCTGAGAAACTTGCAAGATACAAATACTAGGGTGGGGGTTAGATCGCTATACGATCTAAGTGAATGGATAAAACTGAAAACTAATATGAAAACTTTTTAGTTTCAAAATCTAGGTTCCAAAACATCTTTTATATGAAAAACTCTGCTTCTGAAAACTTTCTTGAAAGCCATACTTTTCTTTTATCTGAAAACATTTTTCTGAAAACTTTTGAAAAAGATATCTCTGTGCTCTACGTCCAGGAAAACAACTCAACTGGACGTGTCCAGGAATACTCAATCGGGTCTCTGAAACTGATGCTGCTCTACGTCCAGAAAAATGACTCAATTGGACGTTGTGCTCTACGCCCAGGAAAATGACTCAACTGGGCGTCTCTGAAATGGTAGTCTGCGCCTAGGAAAACGACTCAACTGGGCATAGCCACAAACTATAACTGGGGGTGCAGATCTATGCTACCACTCAAGCTCTGAACTACAGTCCAGGTACACGATCCTATGCCATCATCCTGGCTCTACATGTGCACATGTCCTCTGTATCCGTCAAATCCAACTGTATCTCAAGTTACATACTGAGGTGAGTTTTTACCTCATGTCCCGAAAACATGAAAATCATACTTTAAATCTTAAAACTGTAAACAATGTTTCTGAAAATCATTTACTTTCTCAAAACATTATTGTATATGAATAATAACTGAAAAAGAAATCTTCTAACGTCCTAAAGCATAAAATATAAGTCTGTTATCAAAACAATAAGATGAAAATCAATTAAAGAAAGAGTGTCCACTCACTGTGCTTGGAAACTGGCTGGAACTTTACAGCTTCAACGAAGGAGATCGCAATTCCTGCAATGGTTTAAAGGTGATAGCTTGATCAGACTAAAATTTGCAAGATGAATTCTAGAACTAGACTAAACCACTAATTTAAATGTGTAAAGTCATAATTCAATATATCGTGTTGTACTAGAATAAAACGTGAGCATAAGAACTGATTTGAGATCTTAGGGGTGGTTTCTAATACGCTGGGGTGGAACTGGAATGGTCTAAAATTGATTTGGCCAAATTTTATATCTGCATCGCGACGTAAGGGACCTGCGCATCGCGACGTGCATCACCAGAAATTCCCATCAATTCCTTCACGCGTCGCAACGCAGAACCATTTTCCAGATTCTTCATTTTCTGGTTCCATGTGATTCACACCCAATTTCATCCCCAATGCTTCCATAATTCTTCTAACATACAATCCACCAATATACCTAAACTCCACACATCCTAAACTACCATAATATCATCATTACTACTCATTAAACCTCAAAATTATTATACTTAAATCAACCTTTAAACTTTTCGAAACTTAATCATTAACTCCATAATTCATTCTTTTACATATCAACCATCAATATGTATTATATAACATGCCACTATAACTTCCCTAACATCAATTTACCAAAATCACATTATTTGAAATTTGGGTCAAGTTTTCTTACCTCCATTTTCTTGATTTTCCTTTACTCTTCAAGCTTCTATGGATGCCAAGCTTCTTTGCTCTTCCCTTCTATTCTATTCTCTTCTTCCTTTCTTTCGTTTCTTCTTCTTCTTCTTCTCTCTCTCTCTCTCTCTTGATCTTCTTCTTTCTCTCACGCCCTTTCCTCTTTTCTTTCTAATTTTGTGCTTCAAAAATGGGTATTTGTGAATAGTAAGCCTTTATATAGTGGGGACTTAAATGATATAAGGAAGAATGTAGAAAGGTGTAGAAAGGAAACACGGTATAGTCATCTCATGAGCATATTTGAGTCTCAACATAATTTATTTTACATGCCTTCGTCTCGTGCGTAACAGTATCGTTGTAGGTAGTAGTAAAACTACCGGTCGTTACAAATTCTATCCCCCCCTTAAATAAGATTCGTCCTCGAATCCCTTATGGGGTCTAACTCGTGGTTTCTTAGTTTCGAGAATATCTAGAGATTCTACTATACTTATCTTTTTGTCTCTAACCTCTGCTGGTTACTTGATCTTCCCTTTTCCATTTTTTGAGTCCTCATTCTGTAATACTTCTGCTGAGTATCTTTGACTACTATTTTTTGATCCTTTCGCTGTACCCCATACTCCTTATCTCCAAGATTTCTTTCTTCTAGGCCTTTACTTATGTTCAACAATTTCTTAATTGATTAGATTTTTAGTGGCTGATACTTTAACTCTTACTAAAGATTCTTCTTATACTTAGTATTCTTTTGTTCCTTTTGTCCAACTTGATCTTATTATTCTTTCTCATTACTCAGCTATCAAATTTTTATACTCTACTTGTGACCTTCAACAGTTATAAGTTTCTCTCTCCAAGTCCTAAAATTTCTGCTTCCCTAAGGGACTTGGGGTTTTTCAATATTAATATTATTCATTAACACCATTTGTACTTACATTGTTACTTCTGAACAACTTCTTAGTGGTTCCTCTCGGTTTGATCCTGGTTAAAGCTTATATCCTTTCGTACTTTGCTTACAAAAATCGTTACTCATGTTCTTGTCATTGTTCGTAGTTCGAGAATTCATTTATATGACAATAACAACTTCGTACCAACCTATTCCTTCGTTTACGTACTATGATATGAACCTAACAAACCACCCATACCCACGGTTAAACCATCCCAAACTCGTAGTGGTTTGGTCATCTTAAGCTAGGGCTGGGTACCTTATATGATTATTTAATCAAAATTTTTCATTGTTATTACTTACTATTACCTTTTTACTTGTTAAGTACTCTTTTAATCCTTAACTTCATTCTACCACCTACTAAGAACTTTCTTAGTCTATGTTTCTGCCTTTTTACCTGGGAATTATCTTCTTTCTTTATATACTTGTCATCTCTTCAGACTTGGTTTCTTGAAATATCGATTATCACTTGACTACTACCTTATTTTGGTACTGTTCTAACTTAACACTATTGGGTTTCTAAGGTCAAACCAAGATCAATTTAAGCATTTAAAAGTGTGAATACGACAAAGTTAAGTTGCAGAATTACTTACTTTGATCGTCTTTTGGATGCGACGAACACAAAAATTATGCTCCAAGCTTCCTTCTTTGTTGGTTTCGGCAATGGCCTCCTTGTGTGCTCCATGATTTTCGATCAAGCTCCAAGCTTGGGAAAGGATTCCATGCTCAAGGGTTTGTTTCCCTATCACCTTTGGATGACTCCTTGGATGTGCTAGCATCTTGGAAAATTTGCCACAAATCTTCCTATTGCCTTCTTCAACTCTCGGCATTGAGAGGAATATAAGAGAGGAAAGAAATTGGCCATTGGCCGAATGTGTGGGGGAGAGAGAGAGAAGAGAAGTGTTTTGTGTATATGTTTTCCAAAAACTAATTCCAAAAAATCCAAATTCAAAACCCTTTTAGGCATTTGCTTTCCAAAAGCAATTTGGAGGGAAAAGAGCATTAATTGCTCTCAACCACCTCCATCACCAAAAAGGTGACATGACACACATCACAAAAAATGGATGTGACATTTGAGTGACTTGCGATGTGACGTGTGATGTGACTTGTGGGTCGCACTTGAATTCGAAATGCGAGTGGGCCCGCAAACACTCCCGGGCTCGGGTTCGCTAATTCCGAATTAACGAATTTTCCGTTACGACGTAATTAAATCAAATTTAATTAAATAATTATGCCTAGCAAAATTACTATTCACATCGCCAACGAATTAATTCTAAATTAACTCGTTCGCCCGAATTAAAATCTAATTTTAATTCCGCGTCGCAATCTAATTTCGTATAATATATCAAATATATTATTTTATCGATTAATTCCAAATTAATCGTTCTCTCTCATTAAATAATATTTTATCCCAGATAAAATATCTCCGTAATTAATCCCAGATTAATTTTCTCTCTCATCTAATTAATCGCAGATTAATTATGTGCGAGTCATACGTCATCGGTGAATCTTCGGGAAGCGACCCATGAGATCCTCGGATATGTTGGCGGTAAATCCGGTCGTCGGACTATCCGAACACGTAGGTACCTAGTACTATGCTTTTACCGATTTACAAGACATGTTTGGCTTCAAGCAAAGCACCGTGCCTACCCAATTCTCCAGAAATATTCTTAAAGGAATATGTAATCTTTATCAGGCGTAGTATACGTAGTATTGCGTATTTCGATCCATCATCGGATGTCACGTGCTAGGCCTGGGGCTGGAATTGTGTCTGCCCTGTACGAAGTCCATATCGGATCTCTGGTAACTAGTCTCTATAATCGGATAATCATGACCTAGTCATATTATCCCGATGAATGCAGTACATAAGAGCATCAGTTCCATATCATACGTGATCATCATCTCCATTATAACTGGAGTGATACTTCCGTCTTGACATCAGACCCAATACACTACGATTCTCAATATACCCAGAAGAGGCGTACACAGAACCAGTTAAAGCCCTGGACAATCAAAACCAAAGTATATTGATTGTCGCAAGTATTAGCGGTGCAAGTCTCAGGTTAAGACCAAATACACCTACCCTGATTCGGACTTCCATAGACACATAGTCATACTACCAATGGAATTCTGAGGGGTCTATCCAGAGCGAAGCTGTTTCCATACCATCGGTAAACACAACCTCCTATTACACTTGCATGAGTATCCAATACCCAAATATATGAGAACTATGTCGTTATGCTCCCACAACGCGCACAAGTGTAATACTAGTCTATTCCGCATTATCGATGTCCAATCTTGATAATACTACGACTAGGGATATTTAATGATTAAACCTTCATGGATTGATACTGTCTCATATCATATCAATCCGGAACTAATCATAAGGACCTTTTATCATTTATATATCTTGGTAATCTAATTACAAATGATAAAAGAGCAATTTCCTTTGTCACATAGTTAATTTGTACAACAACACCATGATCTGTACAAATAGTGATGATATGGGTCATAATTGTCCAACAATCTCCCACTTGGCCTATAGCCAATCACTCAAGTGTCCTACACCCGAACTATGTACGGTTCGCTCAAACTTCTGATAAGAAAATGCTTTCGTCAGCGGATTTTTAGTGTTATCATATGATGCGATTTATTCGATCATCACATCGCCACGATGTATGATCTGAACGAATCAGATGAATATTTGAAGTATATATCTGGATCATTAATGAGACCATTAATTCTTTAGCCTATGATGTAGCCTAGATCAACTGCTAACAGAACTACTCCTAATTTGATGAGGATTATTATCAATCCAAAAGGGCTTCTATTGTTGCCTCAGCTGCAGCAATATTCCGCTTTTGTTGTTTATTCGGCAACAGTATCTTGCTTGGAAGATTTCTAGCTCACTATTCCGTTATTCAAACTACATAGTACCTTTATTACGACTTATAGTCATTTTTATTGGTTATGAAACTTGCAGCAGTGAACCCAGTCACTTCAAGTTCTCCTTCCCCATAGTATAGGAAAGCATCATTATTTCATCTAAGATACTAAAGGATGTTCTTAACATCAATCCAGTGACTATCACTTGGATTGGCCTGATTGTGACTCCATATGCTCAAAGAATATGAGACACCAGGTCGCGTACATTTATTTCAATGTACGAGTTCTCGGAGAGTGCCAACAACTTTTAGATCTATCCCAATAGATCCTTATTCCTAGAATAAATATTGTCTCTCCAAAGAATTCTACGGAGAATTTTCATGAAAGTCAAGCTTTCACCGACTGTATTATGGGAATATCATTTCCAAGAAATGACATATCATCATTTTTAGGACAATCACTGTCAGTGCGCTCCCACTAACCTCCTTATATACACAAGAATCATTTTCGTTTTGAATTAAATCATATACCATTATGATTACATCAAAACGACAATTCCAAGAATGCAATGCTTGCTTCAATCCATAAATGGATCGAATTAACTTGCAAACCTTGTTTGCTCGTTTTGGTACGACAAAACCGTCAGGATGTTGTAAACATCCTCCAAAAGGTTTCCATTTAAGGAAATCGATTTTGACGTTCAGCTGCCATATTTCATAAATGAAACATGCAGCATTGGCAAACATTATCCAAATGGATTTAACCATGGCAACGAGTAAAAGGTTTCATCGTAATCGACACAATGTTGATAATGATACCTTTTTCGCTACAAGCCCAGCTTAGTACGTTGGTATGTTTCCTTCCATGTATGTCTTCCTTGAAGACTTATATAGTACCAATAGGCACAATGCCTTCCGGTACAACAACCAGTGTCTAAACTTGGTTGGTATACATGGAATCCATTTCGGACATCATGGCACTTTTCCATAATAGGGAGTCGATACCTTGTATCACTTCCTCATACGTAGTCAGTTCGTATTCCTCAATAAGATTGACATCTTTACGAGGTGAGATCAGAAACCCATACCTCCCAGGTTATTTTCTGACTCTCTACAACTTGCGCGGTTCTTGTGTATTTGAAGATTCTTGGTGTAGTTTCATCCTTGATGAACTATTTGTGTTCCATTAAGGAATCGGTGCCTGGAACAGTATTACTCCGATTTTCATCGAGGTTTACTTTCCTCCCACTTACCACTACATATCAGTATTCCTCTTAGGAAAACCGCATGGTGAGCAACAATTAAGTTGTTCTCTTGTGATTTGTATAACTACTATACTTTGGTTACCCTAGGATAACCTATAATTTAGGCACTTATCTGATTTGGGTTCTAGTTTGGTATCATCCAAACATATGCCCAGCATTCCCAAATTTTCAGGAATGAGAAAACCCAGTTTCTTTCCTGTTCATATCTAATATGAAGTCTGTCTAACAGATTTTTATGGAACCTTATTCAAAATAAGTTTTGCACTGTTTATGCGTATCCCTTGAAGGAAATGGTAGCTCAGAGCGACTCATGATTAACATTATCATGTCCAACAAAATTTGGTTTCTCCGTTTGGACACACCGTCAAATTGACGTGTTCCGGGAGGAGTCTTCATTGAAAGAATACTATACTCTTTCAAGTATTTGCGAAACTTATTGCTTAAGTATTTTCCATCATGGTCTAACCGTGACGGTTTTAATACTTTAGTCGGTCTGTCTATCTACTTCATGTCGAAACTCTTTAAATCTATCAAAAGTTTCCGATTCGTGTTTCAAAAGAAACACATAACCATAACGCGATGCCACGTCCGTAAAGGTTACGAAGTATTTCTATCCATTTCTAGCCTAGCTAGATATGGGCCTACTTACGTCACTATGAACTAGGGCTAACAGATCGGTGGCACTTGTACTTTTACCAAGTAAAAGGTGTTTTCGGCACTTTGCCTAATAAACTGGATTCGTAGACATTATTTGAATAGAATCAAATCCGTCCTAGTATCCACTCTTCGAAAGTGTGGATATACGAGTCTTGTTAATTGTGTCTCATACAACAATGCCACAAATAAGTCTCATCTTATTAAATCAGTTTGAGCTATTTGTTTGTCCTGTTATACGTTTGAGATTTATTTATATTCAAAATATAAATACTGTTATTTACATCTAATGTGTTTATCTCAATATCATCTTTATAAAATAAAACACTTTAGTGTTCTAGAATATAAAGGTATACCCGCAATGGGTTAAACCATAATATAGAGATAATATTTCTAGTCAAACTAGTTACATTCTAACAGTTTCCTAATTTAAGTACATACCCAAAGGGTAGTTCCTAAACTTAGGTTTCTACGGTTAAAACAGCGACTGTCGTCCCGTTTCCGACTCGCAGATAAATCTCAACTGAAGTCAGTATCCTGCTTATCAGCAGATTCTGCGCACCAGTACGTATATTTATGTACCACATCCAGTATCTAAAATCTAATTTTAATACTAGTAGTGAACATGTTTATGACAAACATACTTGAAGCCGGAGCCTTGCCCCTCTTCACTTCCTTCATGTCTGCCTTGTCCATACAGCAGTCACGCTTCTAATGACCCCGTTTGCCACAGTTTAGGTAGACATTTTGGGATATGTCCTATGTCTTCCCAGAAGATTATAATGATTTTGCCTTTGCCCATTTTCCACACCCCAGAAGCCTTTGGCCAAGCCTTGGCCTTCTGGGATGTCGAAGTAAGATGCGCCTTGCGCTTCTTGCCCTATTGCAAACTCTGGCTTTGTCTCCTTGAGTATAGCCATTAACTCTCCAAGAGTTTTCTATTGCAATTTGTACTTCTAAGATCTAAGGATAGATCTATGAAGATCCTTCAATTTCAATATTATACTATAAGGATCTAATCCTTAGTTCTGACTAAGAAATTAAGGAGTCTTTGCGGCAATCATAACGGATTAAGCACTAAAGTTATCATCACATGAATATTCCAAATATCATGTTCTACTATTTGCTCAACTCCGGGCTTAGGCTCGAGACGTCACTCTATCAAATAAAGTAACTTCTCGGTCCCCAGGACTATCCTGAGATTTTATTCCTAATCTGAAAATTAAAGCCGTTTAAAAAACATTTTCTCCCAGGATTATGTTCTAAACGCTAATCTTTCATTTATCTTGATTCCAATAGTCTAACTATCAAATCAACGATTTTAGGTACTATTTATTATAATGATTACTATAGTCTAACTATATAATCAACTATAATTTAATTGGTTTAAATTCAAATATATTGATTACTATAATATAATTATATAATCAACTATAATTGAAATAGTTTGAATACAGTCCAACTGTTTAATTAAAACAACGATTAAATATTAGTCTAACTAATATATTAATTTGATGACGAAAAATCTAAATGAGCGCGTATTAGCAAGTAACTAAACGAATTTGCAAATTTAATATTTGCCTCCCACTATTTTTCGGCGAGCCTCTAACTCTCTGTTGAGTACTTGGCAAACCTTGTTTCCTAGTGGGCTAGGATCCCGTTAAATAACACACAATCTTGACTTTGGCCAACAAATTGTATGATAATTAACTAGGTAGATCTCTAAGATCAATTGGATCTCATCCAATTCCTAGATCCAGTAGGTGGACATCCAAGTCCGAAACATATATCTTATATATGCCAATATATCCAATATATTTCCTAACCTTTTTCCTCTGAATCAATTAAGCCTTGGCTTTGGCACAACAAACTTAATGATCCCAGTTAAGCGGAACCCATTGACCTTGGAAAGCTTCGTAATCGATGTCGATGGACAAGAAGTGATCTTGACTTTGGCCAACAAATCACAACTTGGACAAGATACCGATATGGAACAAAGCCTTCATGATTCAAACACATCCGCGATGGACAAAGGTCTTGACTTTGGCCAACAAACCAGTGCCAATCTTGGATCTTGAGTAAGAATCACTCAATGGAAGGAAAAATGCTTAATATATTTTGAGGGTTTTTCGCGTAATTGGCAACCAATTAATTATCTTTATTAGGTCTCATCATCATACACCCTTAAACATGCATTCTAAAAACATAATAAGGCGCGTATAAATAAAATAATAATGATATGCAGATGGATACTAAACACATTTTGTTCCTAGAACAAATCTCTCTCTTTCATCTCTCCCGCTAGCATAAATATTACTTCTACCCAATTACATAACACTTCTAAAGAAACCTCATTTACATTGAAGGGAATAGGTGAAAAGAGAAATACAAATAGTCAAAAGGTCATGAACTGGGGGTGCGGATCTATGCTACCACCCAAGCTCTGAACTAGAGTCCAGGTACATGATCCTATGTCGTCATCCTGGCTCTGCATGTGCACATGTCCTCTGTATCCGTCAATTCCAACTGTATCTCAAGTTATATACTGGGGTGAGTTGTTACCTCATGCCCCGAAAACATGAAAATCATACTTTAAATCTTAAAACTGTAAATAATATTTCTGAAAATCATTTACTTTCTCAAAACATTACTGTATATGAATAATAACTGAAAAAGAAATCTTCTAACGCCCTAAAGCGTAAAATATAAGTGTGTTATCAAA
Organism: Zanthoxylum bungeanum; assembly: GCA_019454045.1. Taxonomy (NCBI): domain Eukaryota; kingdom Viridiplantae; phylum Streptophyta; class Magnoliopsida; order Sapindales; family Rutaceae; genus Zanthoxylum; species Zanthoxylum bungeanum. Next base: position 44,813 of record SKCR01047015.1, on the reverse strand, counting down.
ACAATAAGATGAAAATAAATTAAAGAAAGAGTGTCCACTCACTGTGCTTGAAAACTGGCTGGAACTTTACAGCTTCGACGAAGGAGATCGCAATTCCTACAATGGTCTAAAGGTGATAGCTTGATCAGACTAAAAGTTGCAAGATGAATTCTAGAACAAGGCTAAACCACTAATTTAAATGCGTAAAGTCATAATTCAGTATATCGTGTTGTACTAGAATGAAACGTGAGCATAAGAACTAATTTGAGATCTTAGGGGTGGTTTCTAATACGCTGGGGTGGAACTGGAATGGTCTAAATTCAATTTGGCCAAATTTTATATCTGCATCGTGACGCAAGGGACCTGCGTGTCGCGACACGCATCACCAGAAATTCCCATCAATTCCTTCACGCGTCACGACGCAGAACCCTTTTCCAGATTCTGTATTTTCTGGTTCTATGCGATTCACACCCAAATTCATCCCCAATGCTTCCATAATTCTTCTAACACATAATCTATCAATATACCTCAACTCCACACATCCTAAACTACCATGATATCATCATTACTACTCATTAAACCTCAAAATTATTATACTTAAATCAACCTTTAAACTTTTTGAAACTTAATCATTAACTCCATAATTCATTATTTTACATATCAACCATCAATATGCATTATATAACATGCCACTATAACTTCCCTAACATCAATTTACCAAAATTAAATATTTTGAAATTTGGGTCAAGTTTTCTTACCTCCATTTTCTTGATTTTCCTTTACTCTTCAAGCTTCCATGGATGCTAAGCTTTTTTGCTCTTCCCGTCTCTTCTCTTCTTCTTTTCTTTCTTTTCTTCTTCTCTCTCTCTCTCTCTCTCTTGATCTTCTTCTTTCTCTCACGCCCTTTCCTCTTTTCTTTCTTATTTTGTGCTTCAAAAATGGGTATTTATGAATAGTAAGCCTTTATATAGTGGGGACTTAAATGATATAAGGAAGAGTTTAGACGGGTGTAGAAAAGTAGAGAAGTTTTGAGTTTTTATCATTTTGCTGGTCATTGTGACTGTTATTGGCTAAGTTGCACTGCTCATCTCATTTCTCATGCCTTATTTGTAATAATGGATTAGATGATCTTTCGATATACAGGGTGAGTTTGCACATTTTTCCTCATATGCATATAGTTGAGTCCAAATGGATTGGAAATTAATCAGGCTCTGCCATATGGTATATCCTACATACGGAACAATCTTGACATTTATCTCTTTCAACTGTTTGAGACTGATTTAGAGAAAGGTCGTGTAGTATTTATTACTCAAGTAATTATCCCACACTCCCATCGCTATTAGCTTTTGGCATTTATCAATATTGGGCAAGTCTTCAGTTCTGTATGATAGATATTTTGAATCTTGTGATATTATATGAATCAAAATGTAACAGGGACGAAGTATGAGCATGTGTGAAATATGCAAAATATGATGAGGATAGTATAAACATATAGAACATGACAGGGATAAAGTATGAGCATGATGATATATATGTTTATACAAGTAAATATAAATAGGTCAATATAAAAATAAATTTTGTTTGTGCATTATGATTTTCATAAGTTGAGTTGAAAATTAAGAATGGTTTTGAGATTTAAAGTGTTAAAAGAAAAGTTTCAGATGTTTTGAGAAAGTAAATGATTTCCAGAAATATTGTTTACAGTTTTAAGACTCAAAAGTATGATTTTCATGTTTTCGGGGCATGAGGTAAAAACTCACCCCAGTATGTAACTTGAGATTCAGTTGGAATTGACGGATATTATGGAATTGACGGATTCAGAGACATGTGCACATGTGGAGGATTGAGGGGACGCTCTCAGATCCTCGAGCAGGACTAGGGACTACAGAGTCCCGAAATCCTGATTTCAGAGCTGGGTGGCTACACTGCAGTTGAGTTATGGTCCTGGGTGTAGAACTCTACGTTGCCAGTCGGGTATTGGTCCTGGACGTAGGGTACGACCAGCTCAGAGATGCCCAGTTGAGTTATGGTCCTGGGCATAGAGACACACAGTTGAGTGATGGTCCTGGGTGTAGAGAGACGTCCAGTTGAGTTATGGTCCTGGACGTAGAGCAGTTTTCAGATTTCAGATTTTCAGTACACTGTTTTCAGATTTCAGTGCCTATATTTCAGAAATCAGATTATAGTAAACAGTTTTCAGAAACAGAATTCAGAAATAGTTTTTCAAATTTCAGATAGAAACTTTAGTTTTCAGAAACAGTTTTCAGACGAACCGTTTTCAGAAAACAGTACTTCAAAATGACATGTTTTATAAAGAGTTTCAGAAAGCAGTTTTCATAAAGCAGTTTTTCAGAAAATATTTTCAAAACGTATTTCATAAAAGCATAGCATGATTAAGTAGAGTATAACTCATAAGTTGTGCATATATACCATATATATATTATATATAAACCATTTGAGATGCATATATTTGGTATTTATGCATAATAGTGTTAGCACATTTATATGTATAGTTGATCAATGACTGTTTGAGTTATATGTATTTATATAGAAGGAACCCTTTCTATGAATACTAGTGCATGATAAGTATGATTATATTTCATTATGAAAATCATTTGAGATGCATATAGCTGATATTAATGCATGATAGTAAGGTTACATCTATATGGATGGATGACTGATGTTTGTATGAATTGTATGTTTACATAGGAAGCACCTTTGTGAATAATAGAGCATGACAATATGATTGCATACTTATATATATATGATTGATGAATGAAATGTTTGACATGAATATTATTTTAGAATGACCGATTTGATGATATTTCAAGGTAATGAAAGAGAGAAAATCATAATAAATACCCGAACCAGATTAGTATAGAGTATAGAAGGTAAGAGTTGAGTAATCAGAGTAGCGCAACGAAAACGTGAAGAGGCTTGATATAGTAAATAGGAATAGAGAAACTTAATGTTATATTAAAAATGACTAGGAAGTATATAGTAAAATAGAATTTTAAAGTTTGTATATGTGTGGTCAGATAAAAAGATCAGTAACAAGTGACCTGCTTGTAAGTGGATAAGAGTAATATGATTAATTCTTAACTTAGTAATTAAGAAAATAAAGATTTACCCTTCATGTGATAAATGTTAAGATTTGGTAATAAGTAACATGTTTATATAATGAATAAGAACCATAGAACTAATTCATACTTTATAGATATTTAAATGGCCTTATAAGTAACCAGGTTAATACGGAAACAAAATTAAGTTTTGGGCATTTGACGCTCAAGGAATGAGCATTGTTACTTACTGAGTCTTATGACTCACACCACAACAGTGTTTGAGTTTTGCAGGTTGGTGACCTGATCGGTCAACCATAGACACCAGAGCTTGAGGAGCTGGATAGCAGCATTGCAGTCAGCCAGTCACCAGGTCTTGGGAGTATCAGAGTCAAGTTGTAATAAGTCTAGTTGTAGAAAATTGAATTGTATAAAGTGTCGTTTGTAAAAGTTTTTGTTTCTACGTATTCCGGGCATGGAGCCCTATTATATTTTGTCTTGAGTTGTTTATGTTAGTGATATATTGTGTCTGGGCCCTATAGGTTGTATTGAAGTGCTGGACTTTGATCCAGGTTGCATGACTTTTAGCAGAGGTCATGCCGAAATTTGACAGAGTTAGAGGCTTATGAAGTGGGATTAGCCTGTCTTCTGCCGGTAGCATCCTGGCTTAGGCGGGATGTTACAAAGATGGTATCAGAGCAGAGGTTATAGAGTGTCGGTGACTGCAGCTGCTGGCTATTTGGCTATCTCAGTAAGTATGTGTTTATTTTGACCATATTGGTCTTTGCTTGATGTTTGGTTTCAGTATGTCCAGAACAGATTCGAGGACAAATCCTATATAATGAGGGGTGAATGTAACATCCCGGGTTATTTTAGAGTGTTGCATGAATTATATTTTTTCGCGCGTGAGGCCGCGTCCGAACGCGAGGTTAATATTGATTATAAATATGGACTTTTTCAATAAATTAGTTATAAAGTAATAATAATTAAACTTGAGGGATTGAATTGAGAATTGCCATACTAGTATTAAAGAACCTAGATATTTCTAAAAATTACACAAATATTCTAGAAACATATATAAGTAATAAATAAACCCTTGAAATATCTACACACACAATACACATGAATTATATATATATATATATATATATATATAACCCACACGTGTAAAAGAAGGAAGGAAAATAATAATATACACAAACAGCTATTACTCTGGACACACACACAATTCACACAAAAGACAATAAGAAAGAAGTGAGAAGAATGAGAGAAAATGAAGAAATGGAGGAAGAAGACCGAGACAGAAAGGGAGAGAGAGAGAACAGTGGCAGTGCGTGAAAGAAAGCAGGATCATAGGTAAGTAATTTATGTCTGTGATTTCTTTGAGATCCATTGGATTTGATAGTCTTGGGTTTGTTAAAAGAAAATTGGAAAATTGAATGAAAGGGATAATTAGAAACATATTAGAGAAAATCAAATTAAGTTTTGTTGTGCGAAATTGAAAGAAATCGAATTGTTTAGAGAAGAAGAAGATTCGGCAGAATCCCTAGAAAATTGGGGGAAACAGATAGAACCCTAGGATTTGGGGGGTTTTTGGTTTTATTGGTTTTAACTTTGAAATTGAAAGGGAATCAAACGAATTAGGGAAAGTTAATGGAGATAGAAATTTTGAGGGGAATGGCCAAAGGGTTCGGCCAAGGTGAGTAGGGTTTAGGATAATTTTCATTTTGGCTTGGTGGCAGTGGCAGTTATGGGGGCTGTTTTGGTCGGTTGGTTGGGGCTGGTTTTGTGGTTTAGTTTTGTTGTTGTGTTTGTCTGTTTATGGTTAGGTTTTGTTGCTCGGTTATGGGGCTGCTTGTTTATTCGGTGGAGGGGTAGTTAATTTGGCTTATGGTTTGTCTTTTGTGGCATAATTTCGGTTAGTTTGGTTATTGAATGGGGTCTGCTGTTTGAGTGTTTATTTTGTGATGATGATTTTGATTCTTCGTGTTCAAAGATTTGAGGTAATTTAATGTTTATTCCTGAATTTATGGTTGTATTTAGGTTGAACTGTTAGATTGCGATCCACATTGTTTGATTAGCTCAATTCAAGGGAATCCAGAATTTCATTACAGTATTAAATTTGACATACCATATACTGGTCATTGTGACTGTTCTTGGCTAAGTTGCACTGCTCATCTCATTTCTCATGCCTTGTTTGTAATAATGGATGAGATGATCTTTCGATATACAGGGCGAGTTTGCATATTTTTCCACATATGCATATAGTTGAGTCCACATGGATTGGAAATTAATCAGGCTCTGCTATAGAGTATATCCTACATACGGAACAATCTTGACATTTATCTCTTTCAACTATTTGAGACTGATTTAGAGAAAGGTCATGTAGTATTTGTTACTCACGTAATTATCCCACACTCCCATCGCTATTAGCTTTTGGCATTTATCAATATTGGGCAAGTCTTCAGTTCTGTATGATAGATATTTTGAATCTTGTGATATTATATGAATCAAAATATAAAGGGACGAAGTATGAGCATGTGTGAAATATGCAAAATACGATGAGGATAGTATAAACATATAGAACATGACAGGGATAAAGTATGAGCATGATGATATATATGTTTATACAAGTAAATATAAATAGGTCCATATAAAAATAAGTTTTGTTTGTGCATTATGATTTTCATAAGTTGAGTTGAAAATTAAGAATGGTTTTGAGATTTAAAGTGTTAAAAGAAAAGTTTCAGATGTTTTGAGAAAGTAAATGATTTCCAAAAATATTGTTTACAGTTTTAAGACTCAAAAGTATGATTTTCATGTTTTCGGGGCGTGAGGTAAAAACTCACCCCAGTATGTAACTTGAGATTCAGTTGGAATTGACGGATATTATGGAATTGACGGATTCAGAGACATGTTCACATGTGGAGGACTGATGGGACGCTGTCAGATCCTTGAGCATGACTAGGGACAACAGAGTCGCGAAATCCTGATTTCAGAGCCTGGTGGCTACACTGCAGTTGAGTTGTGGTCCTGCGTGTAGAACTCTACGTTGCCAGTCGAGTATTGGTCCTGGACGTAGGGTACCACCAGCTCAGAGATGCCCAGTTGAGTTATGGTCCTGGGCATAGAGACACCCAGTTGAGTGATGGTCCTGGGTGTAGAGAGACGTCCATTTGAGTTAATGTCCTGGACGTATAGCAGTTTTCAGATTTCAGATTTTCAGTACACTGTTTTCAGATTTTCAGTGCCTAGATTTCAGAAATCAGATTATAGTAAATAGTTTTCAGAAACAGAATTCAGAAATAGTTTTTCAAATTTCAGATAGAAACTTTAGTTTCCAGAAACAGTTTTCAGACGAACCGTTTTCAGAAAACAGTACTTCAGAATGACATGTTTTATAAAGAGTTTCAGAAAGCAGTTTTCAGAAAGCAGTTTTTCAGAAAATATTTTCAAAACGTATTTCATAAAAGCATAGCATGATTAAGTAGAGTATAACTCATAAGTTGTGCATATAGACCATATATATATTATATATAAACCATTGGAGATGCATATATTTGGTATTTATGCATAATAGTTTTAGCACATTTATATGTATAGTTGATCAATGACGGTATGAGTTATATGTATTTATATAGAAGGAACCCTTTCTATAAATACTAGTGCATGATAAGTATGATTATATTTCATTATGAAAATCATTTGACATGCATATAGCTGATATTAATGCATGATAGTAAGGTTACATCTATATGGATAAATGACTGATGTTTGTATGAATTGTATGTTTACAAAGGAAGCACTTTTGTGAATAATAGAGCATGACAATATGATTGCATACTTATGTATATATGATTGATGAATGAAATGTTTGACAGGAATATTATTTTAGAATGACCGATTTGATGATATTTCAAGGTAATGAAAGAGAGAAAATCATAATAAATACCCGAACCAGATTAGTATAGAGTATAGAAGGTAAGAGTTGAGTAATCAGAGTAGCGTAACGAAAACGTGAAGAGGCTTGATATAGTAAATATGAATAGATAAACTTAATGTTACGTTAAAAATGACTATGAAGTACATAGTAAAACAGAATTTTAAAGTTTGTATATGTGTGGTCAGATAAAAAGATCAGTAACAAGTGACCTGTTTGTAAGTGGATAAGAGTAATATGATTAATTCTTAACTTAGTAATTAAGAAAATAAAGATTTACCCTTCATGTGATAAATGTTAAGATTTGGTAATAAGTAACCTGTTTATATAATGAATAAGAACCATAGAACTAATTCAGACTTTATAGATATTTAAATGGCCTTATAAGTAACCAGGTTAATACGGAAACAAAATTAAGTTTTGGGCTTTTGACGCTAAAGGAATGAGCATAGTTACTTACTGAGTCTTATGACTCACACCACAACAGTGTTTGAGTTTTGCGGGTTAGTGACCTGATCGGTCAACCACAAACACCAGAGCTTGAGGAGCCGAATAGCAGCGTTGCAGTCAGCTAGTCACCAGTTCTTGGGAGTATCAGAGTCTAGTTGTAGAAAATTGAATTGTATAAAGTGTAGTTTGTAAAATTTTTTGTTTCTACGTATTCCGGGCATGGAGCCCTATTATATTTTGTCTTGAGTTGTTTATGTTAGTGATATATTGTGTCTGGGCCCTATAGGTTGTATTGAAGTGCTGGACTTTGATCCAGGTTGCATGACTTTTAGCAGAGGTCATGCCGATATTTGACAGAGTCAGAGGCTTATGGAGTCAGGATTAGCCTGTCTCCTGCCGGTAGCATCCTGACTTAGGCGGGATGTTACACAGCAGCCCTTTTACCCCTCCAAAATAAGGCAAAACAGTCCCCTAAATTTCATTAAAATAGTGAGTAGAAAATACAATGAAAACAGCAGCAAAACGGAGTGAAAACAGCAACCCAAACAGCAAAACAGCGAGGAAAAATGTTGGATTAGTGAACCAGAAAAGTTGCGGAACATCAACCCTTGCGACGGCCATGTAACGCGCTTTCAAGAGACGACAAAAGAGGTTAGACTTGAGGGCACCTTTTTATTTATTAACTTTCATTTATTTTTGTTTATTTTAATATATTATTGCATGAGAGTCGTTTGTTGAGGCATGATGTGAATATTGGATGAGCGGAATGTGTGTTCCCTTTTGTGGTATATCAGATGGAAACCCGGACGTAAATTCCGTAGCCGAATCCGAATGGACGGTAGTGCGGTTTGTACTCGGGATACAATGCCACGTACCACTTGAGAGACACATATTTCGTTCCATCCAACCATGTATTTGAGCATGATGTAGTTAGTAGATTATTTATTCTTTAAGCATGATTTAGCCTAGTTTATTGTTTATTTTCAAGTATGATTATGTTATTTTATGCATAATATTTTGTTTCATTTACGTTTATGTTTAAATGGTTATTTGTTTATTTTTGTTTAATGGTTCAATGTGCTCATTATGTGATGAATACAAACTAGACCTAAGTCATGCTTGAGCATATATGTTGCATAGATTCGGTTAGCTTATTGCACAAATCATATCATTACAAGTGACGTAAGTAAGGGACCATTCCGAACCCAACGGTTTGAGGTCTTCCCTTGCGAGGGGTGAGTGCGGCCTTAAATCTCATTTTCCCGGTTCACACCGGGTGGCGACTCCATTATTCTCCGGTTTAGTCCCCCGTGGGCTACTCCGTACTCCCTACCGGGCCGCGAGCCCGGAACAGCATGCGTTGCCCAGTTTCTGTGTCCCACAGTGCGGTAATTTTGGAAATTGTTGTAATAAATTTAGAATTTATTTAAATTAGACCTGCGTGTCCAGCCTATCATCTCTTTACTCTTTGTATTTCTCTTCTCACCAATTCCCCTCAATGCAAATGAGGTTTCTTTAATGTATTATGTAATTGGGTAGAAGTATGAATAGTGCTAGCGGGAGAGAGGAAATGGAGAGATTTGTTCTAGGAACAAATTTTTTATATATCCATCCGCATATCATTATTAAATTTATTCGCGCCTTATTATACTTTTAGAATGCATGTTTAATGGTGTATGATGAGACCTAATCAAAGATAATAAATTGGTTGCCAATTTACGCGAAAAAACCCTCACTCAAATATTAAGCTTTTTTCTTCCATTGAGTGGTTCTCTCTCAAGATCCAAGATTGGCATTGGTTTGTTGGCCAAAGTCAAGATCAATTTCCTTCGCGGATGTGTTTGAATCACGAAAGTTTTTTTCCATATCGCATGTCTTGGGTGGTTGTGACTTGTTGGACAAAGTCAAGGTCACTTCTAGTTCATCGACGTGGATTACGAAGCTTTCCCACTATCAATGGGTCGCGCTTAACTGGAATCATTAAGCTTGTAGAGCCAAAGCCAAGGCTTAGTTGATTCAGAGGAAAAAGGTTAGGAAATATATATTGGATATATATCTCGGACTTGGAGGTCCACCTACCAGATCTAGAAATTGGATGGGATCCAATTGATCTTAGAGATCTACCTAGTTAAGTTTCATACAGCTTGTTGGCCAAAGTCAAGGTTGTATGTTATTTAACGGGATCCTAGCCCACTAGGAAACTGGGTTTCCCGAGTACTCCACAAAGAGTTAGAGGCTCACTGAAAAATAGTGGGAGACTAGTATTAAATTTACAATTTCGTTTAATACTTGTTTACACGCGCTCTTTTAATTATTTATCGTTGTTATAAATACATATTAGTTGGACTAATATCTTTTATTGATTTCTATGAACAATTTGGATTGTAATTAAATTACTACTCAACTTGTAGTTGGTTATATAGTTGAACTATATTAACCATTATATTTTGAGTGTACCCGAAATCGTTGATTGGATAGTTGGATTATTGCAATCGAGATGGCTGGAAAGATAGCATTAAGGGAAATAATCCTGCGTGAAAATGTCTTTAACGACGTAAATATTCCAGATTGGGAAATGAATCTCAGGATAGTCCTGGGAGCTGAGAAGTTACTCTATTAGATAGAGAAACCTCTCGGGCCCTGAGCCCGGAGTTGAGCAAATAGTAGAGCATGAGCTTAGGAACACTCAACGTGATGATAACTTTAGTGCTCAATCTGTTATGCTTGCCGTAATGACTCCTTAATTTCGTCATCAGAACTAAGGATTAGATCATTATACCATGATGTTGAAATTAAAGGATCTTCATAAATCTAACCTTAGATCTTAGAAGTACGAATTGCAAAAGAAGCTCTTTCGCTCGCGTATGTCAGAGGGTACATATGTCGAGTACTAGGTGTCGCAGATGATTGTTGACATCAAACAGCTAGGTTAGCTGGGCATTACCTACGAGGCCGAGACTTCCATAGATTTGATCTTACAGTCTCTGCCCGAATGCTGGGGCGGGTTCATCATGAACCAATAGAAAACTCTTGGAGAGTTAATGTCTATGCTCAAGGAGGCAGAGCCAGAGCTTCCAAAAGGATAAGAAGCGCAAGGCACATCTTACTTCGACATCCCATAAGGCTAAGGCTTGGTTGAAGGCTTCTGGGGGTGTGAAGAAAAGGGCAAAGGAAAAATCGTCACAGTCTTCTGGGAAGACAAAGGACATATCCCAAGATGTCTACCTAAACTATGGCAAACGGGGTCACTGGAAGCATGACTGCCGTATGGACAAGGCATAAATGAAGGAAGTGAAGGCGAGCAAGGCTCCGACTTCAGGTATGTTTGTTATTGTAATAAACGTGTCCACTACTGGATTTAAAAAAATTGGATTTTTGATACTGGATGTGGTACATACATATGTACTGATGTGCGGGATCTACTGGTTAGCAGGAGACTGGCTTCAGATGAGATGGACCTGTGAGTCAGAAACGGGACGAGAGTCGCTATTTTGGCTGTGGGAACCTAAGTTTTAGAACTGCCCTTTGGGCATGTACTTAAATTAGGAAATTGTTATAATGTACCTAGTTTGACTAGAAACATTATCTCTATATCTAGTTTAACACGTTGTGGGTATACTTTTATGTTCCAGAACACTGGGTGTTTTGTTTATAAAGATGATATTGAGATATACACATTAGATGTGAATAACAGTATTTATATTTTGAATATAAATGAATCTCAAACATATAACATGACAAACAAATGCCCAAACTGAGTAAATCAGATGAGACTTATTTCTGGCATTGTTGTCAGGGACACATTAACAAGACTCGTATATCCACTCTTTGGAAGAATGGATACTTGGACGGATTTGATCCTAGTTCATATGACGTCTGCGAATCTTGTTTATTAGGCAAAGTACCTAAAATACCTTTTAGTGGTAAAGGTGTACGTGCCACCGAACTGTTAGCCCTCGATCATAGTGACGTGTGTGGTCCCATATCTAGTTAGGCTAGAGGTGGTTATGAATAATTCGTAACCTTTTTTGGATGTTGCATCGCGTTATGGTTATGTGTATCTTATGAAACATAAGTCGGAAACTTTTTATAAATTCAAAGAGTTTCGACACGAAGTAGAAAAATAGACCGATAAAAGTATTAAAACTTGACGGTCGGACCGTGGTGGAGAATACTTGAGCAATGAGTTTCTTGATTACTTGAAAGAGTATGGTATTCTTTCACAGTGGACTCCTCCCGGAACACCTCAATTGAGTGGTGTGTCCGAACGGAGAAACCGAACTTTGTTGGACATGGTAAGGTCAATAATGAGTCGCACTGAGCTACTAATTTCAATATACTCATTGAACAGTGCTATACTTATTTTGAATAAGGTTCCGACAAAGTCTAATGGACAGACCCCATATGAAACATGGACAGGAAAGAAATCGGGTTTCTCATTCCCGAAGATTTGGGGATGTTGGGCATATAATTGAACGTTTGGATGTACCAAACTAGAACCCAAATCGGATAAGTGCCTATTTGTAATTGGTTATCCTATGGAAACCAATTTCCACAACCCACAAGAGAACAAAAATATTTGTTGCTCTTCATGCGGTTTTCCTTAGAGGAATTCCTAAATGCAGTGGTAAATGGGAGGAAAGTAGAACTCGATGAAAATCGGAGTGATACTGTTCCTGGCACCGATCCCCCCACGGAACACGAACAGTTCATCAGGGATGATACTGTTCCACAATCTTCTAATACACAAGAACCGCGTAGGTCGGAGAGAGTCAGAAAATAACCAAAGAGGTATGGGTTCCTGATCTCACCTCATGAAGATATTAATCTTATTGAGGAATAAGAATCGGCTACGTATGAGGAATTGATATAAGGTATCGACTCCATTTATGGTAAAGTGCCATGAAGTCCGAAATGGATTCCATGTATACAACCAAGTTTGGACACTAGTTGATGCACCAGAAGGGATTGTGCTTATTAGTAGCAAATGAGTCTTCATGGTGAAGATAGACATGGATGGCAACAAACAAACATACAAAGCTAGGCTTGTAGCAAAAGGGTATCGTCATCAACATGAAGTTGATTACGATGAAACCTTTTACCCGTTGCCATGATTAAATCCATTCGGATAATGCTTGCTATTACTACATATTTCGATTATGAAATATGTCAGATGGACGTCAAAACCGCTTTCCTTAACGGAAACCTTTTGGAGGATGTTTATATGCAACAGCCTGACGGTTTTGTCGTGCCAAAACATGCAAACAAGGTTTGCAAGTTAAATCGATCCATTTATGGATTGAAGCAAGCATTGCGTTCTTGGAACCAACGTTTTGATGAGATCATAATGGTATATGGTTTCATTCAAAACGATGATGATTCTTGTGTATATAAGAAGGTTAGTGGGAGTGCACTGACAATGATTATCCTATACGTTGATGATGTATTGTTTCTTAGCAATGACATTCCCATATTAAATCGATGAAAGCTTGGCTTTCATTAAAATTCTCCATGAAAACTTGGGAAATGCAACCTTTATTCTAGGAATAAGGACCTACTGGGATAGATCTAAAAGTTATTGGCACTCTCCGAGAACTCGTACATTGAAAGACATATACGCGACCTGGTGTCTCATATGATTTAAGCATATATAGTCACAATCAGGCCGATCCAGGTGATGGTTACTGGATTGATGTTAAGAACATCCTTAAGTATCTTAGAGGAACTAAGGATGCCTTCTTAGTTTATGGGGAAAGAGAACTTGAGGTGACTAGGTTCACCAATGCAAGTTTCCAAACTGATAAAGACGACTGTTAGTCACGATAAGGGTACATATTTGGTTTAACAACGGAACAGTGAGCTGGAAATCTTTCAAGAAAGATATTGTTGCCGATTTAACAACAAAAACGGAATACATTGTTGCGGCTGAGGCAGCGAAAGAAGCATTTTGGATCTATAAAATTTCTAATTGGATTATGAGTAGTTTTGTTAGCAGCTGAGCTAGCCTACAGCACAGGCTAAACAATTACGGTCTCATCAATGATCCAAATATGTACTTCGACGGTTTCATCTGATCTGTGAGATCATACATCGTGGCGATGTCAAGATCAAAAGATCGTTTCAGATGATAACCTTGCATATCCGCAGGCGAAAGCGATATCTCAGCATAAGCTTGAGTGACCCGTACATAGTTCAGGTGTTGGACACTTGAGTGATTGGCTATAGGCCAAGTGGGAGATTGTTGGACAATTATGACCCATAGCATCACTATTTGTAAAAAAAACATGGTGTTCTTTGTACAAATTAACTATGTGACAAAGGAAATTGCTATTTTATCATTTTGTAATTGGATTATATGGATATATAAATGATAAAAGTCCATATGATTAGTATCAGATTAATAAGATATGAGACAGTATTAATCCATGAAAGGTTTAATCATTAAATATCCATAGTCGTAGTATTATCGAGACTGGACATCGATAATGCGGAATAGGCTAGTATTACATTTGTGCGCGTTATGGAAGCTTAACAACATAGTTCTCATATATTTAAGTTTTGGATACTTATGCAAGTGTGATAGGAGGTTCTGTTAGCCGTTGGACCGGGAACAACTTTGCTCTGGATAGACCCCTCGGAGTCTCATTGGTAGTATGACTATATGTCTATGGGAATCCGAATCAGGGTAGGTGTATTTGGTCTTAACCTGAGACTTGCATCGCTAATACTTGCGACAATCAGTATACTTTGGTTTTGGTCGTCCGGAGCTTTAACAGGTTCTGTGTACGCCTCTTCTGGGTATACTGAGAATCGTAGTGTATTGGGTGTGATGTCAAGATGGATGTATCACTTCAGTCATATGGAGATGATGATCACGCATGGATAGAGAACTGGTACTCTTAAATGCTGCAGCTATCAGGATAGTATGACTAGGTCATGATTATCCGATTACAGAGACTAGTTGCTAGTGATCCGATATATGCTTCGTACGAGGCAGACACAATTTCAGCCCCAGGCCTAGCATGTGACATCATATACTGGATCTCAATAAGCAATACATTGTCTACTACGCCTGATACAGATTATATATATTCCATGTTGAATATATTTATGGAGAATTGGGTAGGCACAGTGCTTTGCTAGAAGCCAACCATGTTTTGTAAATCGATAAGAACGTGGTACCGGGTACGCACGTGTCAGATAGTTCGACAACCGTATTTACTGCCAACATATCCAAGAATCTCTTGGGTCGCTTCCCAAAGATTCACCGATGACATTTGACTCGAACAGAATTAATCTGGGATTAATTATAAGGGAGAAAATTACTCTGGGATTAATTACGGCAATAATTAATCTGGGATTAATTATCAAAGAGAAAATTAATATGGGATTAATTGCGTCAAGAATTAATCTGGGATTAATTCGTCTAAAAGAGAGAACGCGATTAATTTGGAATTAATCGGCAAAGTAAATTTAATAGTTAAATTGGATTTTACTATTTAATTTATTTATTGGGCTAAAATAATATATTGGATATATTAATTGAAATTGGATTTCAATACGGAATTAAAATTGGATTTTAATTCAAGCGAACAAATTAATTCGGAATTAATTCGTAAGCGACTTTTGTAATAATTTTGCTAGGCATTATTATTTAATTAAATTGGATTTAATTACGTCGCGACGGAAAATTTGTTTAATCGGATTAAACGAACCCGAGCCCAAAGTGTGTTGTATAATCCAACTAGATTTGGGATTTAAAGTGGTGGGACCCACTTCACTTACATCAATTTTGACACTTGATGTAAGTAGTTGGGTGTAATAAATGTGGCATTTTAAAAACAACACAAAACCAAGTTTGACTTAACTATTCACTATCTCATTTTTTCCTCCCATATGGCCGATTGTTTTCATCCTTGGAGGAGAAAATTTTTCTTTCAAAATTGTTCTAGCTAGCACTTGGGAGTCTCTTGAAGGTGATAGGGAAACTCACCCATGAGTTTGGAACAACAAAGAAAGCTTGGAGCTTCTACATTCGAGGAGAAATTTTGAACTTCTCTACCGAGCAATGTAAGTAATTTCCGCAACTTATCTTGTAATATTCACACAATAATCACACTTAGAGATCTTGTGGCATGTCTAGGACACTAACAGACACGTCTTTGGTTGTTGCGCGTAGCGACGCGCAAGGATTTACGTCGTGACGCATGGCACAAATCATTCCTAAAATAGTTTTAAACCATCCCATTTCCACCTTAGCGTGTTAGAGACCACCTTTAGGGTCTCGTATCCGTTCGTATGCATACATTTCATCTTATTCCAATCATGATATACTAAGTGACGATATCGCGAACTTGAATTTAGAAAATTTAGCCTAATTCCAAAATCCATCTCATGGTTTGTAGCCTAACTGAGTTACCATTTATAGACCATTGCAGGAATTGCACTTTCTATCGACAAAACGATATAGCACCAGCCAGATTCCAATCAGTGAGTGGACATTCTTTCCTTAAATTAATTTTCATTTTATTGATTTTAATATCAGACTTAATTTTTAAGCTTTAGGGCGTTAGTTGATTTTCTTTACAGTTATTTCATGAAATGTTATGTTCTAAGTTATGTTTGAGAAAAAAGAAATGTTTTCAAAGCTTGATTTTATGATTTTTCGAGGCATGGGGGAAAACCCCACCTCAGTGTGTAACTTCACTCAGTTATGGAATTGACGGACAACACATGTGCACATGTAGAGGACTGGGGGTACGGCGATACGTAACGCCCTCAGTTCCTAGTTTCAGGACTAAGGATGACAGATGCACCTAGATCCTAGCTTTTGAGCTTGGAGGGTAGCATAGATCTGCACCCCCATTTCTAGTTCAGTGGCTTGGGGGACGGCGATACGTAACACCCCAAGACCACTACTTTCAGAGACAGAAGTGGCATGCTTTGGGGGACGACGATATGTAACGCCCCAATATCATGGGTTTGCACTATTGGCTCTAGTTAGGCGTATGGGGGGACGGCGATACGTACGCCCCCATACGTCAAGTTTTGTAGAGACATCAGTTTTCAGAGATCTGATTTTCAGAAAAATAGTTTTTCAGATACAAATTCTCAGAACCAGATTTTCAAAGTAAATTTGAGTTAATCTTTACAAAATAGTTCAGACGATGAGATTTTTCAGAAAGAAGTTCAGAGTTTTCGGACAGAAAGATAGTTTTCTTATGAAGCTATTTCGTGAATTTTCAATTTTAGAACCAAATGTTTTATAACTGTATTTTAGTGTTTCGTCACCTCACTTAGATCATACAATGGTCTAATCCACAGTCCCAGTTTTCTGGTTTTATAGGCATTCGCGAATGACGAACTATGGAGGACGGATACTGATGCGGTCACTAGGGTATGGAGTCCACTAGTTCAAGTCAGAATGAAATGAGAGTCCAGTCAGAGTCAAACAAAAATCATGTATTAGTTTTTGGGTTATGTGTAGTCATTGTAAAAACAAGTGTTTATAAATATACAGTTATTAATAATGAATTTGTTTTCCATGTTGTCGTGTTTGGGCATTGGTTCCATAAATAAGAATTCAAATTGAGAAAAGAGAAATAGTGTAGTTTATAGTTAGAATGACAGAGGCTCAGGGGAATAGTACGGCTTATTCCCTGCCGGTAGCATCTTCCAGATCGGGGATGTTACAAATATGGTATCAGAGCATGGTCTATGGAGTCAGTGACTGCAGTGGGCAGAGTGTTTGGGCTTGGTATATGCAGTATTCTAGGATACCTGACCGGCGTAAACACACACGTATAACGCATGCGCACGTATCGTTCAAGTAATATAAAAATATCAATCCCACGAGGACTTAATTCCTACTGTTGTTATTAATTATTGATACTATTTATTTACAGGTATCTAATTATAAGGAGAAGAGAATGATTGCTTTTGTTGGTTGAATGTGGATTTGATAAGTAAAATGCTTAAAGACACAAAAGAAAATACTAAGGAAAATAACAAAAGACTCAAAGATCTAGGGTCGTGACTCCACACAATATTAAAATAAAGATGAATTGATTCTCTTATCTATGTGTAATAAATCAGTTTGCTAACCTGGAACACGAAAATATGCAAAAGCCTCTGTCGATGGTCAGATGCAAATACCCAGTATAACCCAATTGAACCATATGTTTATGTCAACCAAATTACCTAGATTCATTAAGATTAAGTTCCAATTATGGCTACCCCCGCCCGACAGGTATATGACTATCCTGTAAGGAAATCTATTAAAGGGTTATCTATCCTCAAGGAAGATCGTGAGCTATTGAATCTAAGGCTGAAAGCTAAAATCCCTATGTCTAGTTCATTTTAAGTTTACCAAATCAATCTTATTGGTGATCAGACAACAAGAAGCATTAAGCTTAAGACTCAATAAACAGACTAAAGAATTATCCATAAAAAGAAAATCAATTATTAAGTGTGTGGATATTGTGTTTCATCACTTCCCTAAAATAAAAATAAAATGATGGGGTTAGAGGATCCACATTTAATATTTCTTATCTAGGAATCTCACTTATTATAAAATATAAATTATTTTATGTTCTGCTTTCTCATCAATTAATAATGTTAAACATTTAAAACCAGCCATATAGGCGATAATCCATTTAGTCCAATTACATCAGCCATATAAGCGGTAATTATCTGACACATAAAGACCAGCCATATAAGCGGTAATGTAATTTATATTTAGACCGACCATATAGGTGGTAATAAAGTTTGACATTAATTAATCCGGTTAAATTATAATTTATAAATTATAATTATGTAAGATTTACCTAGATAATTATATTAAATGTTTCACATTTTACCCCAGCGGAAATTTAACTACAAAACATAAAAAAAATAAAAAAAATAAAAATTGAAATTAAAATTAAACATAAAAATACATAAATTAATTAATTACAAAAATAGATGCAATCCTTAAAAACAGGGAAAAAAACCCAAAGAAAGCACACCAAATGAGGTGCTGAAAGCCTCAATTTATAAACAAATTTACGGGCCATTGTCGCGACGCTAAAGGTCTTGGCGTCGCGACACCGATATGCATTTTCGGTCTACGCGGTTTGACCACGCGCATTTCATCGGTGCAATCTGGTGATGACATGTGTCACGCGGTGAGACGGTGCAATGGGAAGCTGACACGTGGCACGCGGTGATTGGCAGAAGTTTCGGTCCAATGAGAAGTCGACACGTGGCACGCGGTAACTATCGGTCCAATGAGAGGTTGTCCAATGAGAAGGCGACACGTGGCATGCGCTATGTTTGGTCCAATAGGATTGTGACACGTGGCACTCCGGCATATTTTAGCAGATCTTCTGTGATGATGACACATGGAAAGGCGCACGTTAGCATGTCGAATTTCTCAGATTCTGACACGTGGACCCGGTGCACGTTAGCATGGACCTCGGCACACGTTAGACGTCGCGACGCATGCAGCTTGAGCGTCGTGACGCGGCCAAATTACAAAAAATGCCATTTTTCATCCTTTTTCACTATTTTGGCCCCAAATTGCTTCCAATGCTTCCCAAACTTTATTTATCTGCAAAATAACAATAAAACACATCAAAACATTCACAAAACTCAAGAAACTATACAAAATAATAAGTTAAATGAGTGGGAAATAGTGATATAATTACCACTCATCACACCCTCAAACCTAATATTTTTCTTGTCCTCGAGCAAAACATAGAATAAAATAACATAAACACCTTTAAAATAAAATTTAACTAAGCCACTTTCGTAGGGATCAATGTTGCATTTAGCGTAAGCAACAAGCCTTTAAACCCCTAGGTGTCCCTAGTGGACGAGTTTTAGTCTCGTGAGGGTTTACAGCAATGATACCCACAAACATTTTATAAAAGTAAAAAGGTAGTAAAACTAATGCACACAAAAGCAAAAAGACAAGCAAAAAGAGAATAAAGAAGTTAGTGACTAATCAGGTGAACTTCTACTCCAAATTACTAGTGGTTTTGTTTCTTTCTAAATTACCGAATAAGTAAATTCTGCGATTATATTTACCATTCTCCATATACACAGCCAACAAAATATTAATCAACTCATTTTTGCCCACAACAGTCACAAGTGCAGTTGTTAAGAGAGTAATATTTTTGTCCTAAAGTTTTATCAGAATTCACACCTTTTTGTAGCAATGGAATAATTTTTCTGATTTTTCTGATTTTTTCTTTGATTTTTGATTTTTTTTTATTTATATACAATATCTTCCATCTATGTAGCGAGTGTTGGGTCGGTGGCTCCCAAACCAGTTGGCTTTAGGGCACTGGGTGTTAAGAAACCTCTACGGACTTAATTACTCAGATTTCATATATATATATTTTTGCAGCGTCTTTGATCCATGTAGCGAGCTTTGGGCCAGTGACTCCCAAACCAATTGGTTTTAGGGCACTAGGTGTTAAAACACCCTTACAGACTTAATAACTCGGATCTCAGACGTTTTTTTTTTTACTCCATCACTTTTTTGAGATGCTTCCTCCAATTAAACTAGAGCACTGAATATTACAAACTTTTCAATTTTAGCTCATGTCCGTATGTTACTATGCATGTTGATAATATCTGCTAATTGAGCATATGAAGATCCATTTTAGTCAGTATTATGGAGAATTCACAAATTAAATAATTCAAAAGGAAATAAACAAAAATTAACTTGTTCCGAATTAGGTTTAAGATACGTCTCAGGAGTGGAAACTCCTTACTCACCTATCTCTTACCAATTTCACATTTTTAGTCAAAATAAAAACAAAAACACAAAAAACATTTGTAAATTTTTGAAAATTTTTCATTTTTGTTTTTGTATTTTTCGAAAAATATTTGGACTAAAAATAAAAATAACACAAAAACTAAAAACAAGATATTAATCAACTAATTCCCTCCCCCAAACCTAAATGAGACATTGTCTCCAATGTCTTAAATAGTAGAAGAAGAGTTTAGAAGATAATACATGGTTAGCTGAAATAATACAGGAAAAATTACCGATTAAGATCTATATCCAATTTACGCTTCTTACCACGATCGCTATCTGACCATTTTTCATATTCGAAAATTTCGAACAGAAAAAATCTCGACTCTCTAAAAACTCAAATTTTCCAAATTCACAACAACGCCGATTTTCGCCCCCAAATCTACGAAACCGAAATTCAATCAATTTTTGTTTATCTTTTCCACACTTCCAAATATCCAAATATTCAATTTCACCACACAAATCAATCACAAACTTTCACAAATTTTCGGTTATCCCCCTTCACTGCCAAAATTTCAAATCCAGTTTCAACACAATTTCACACACACAAAATACCACAAAACCCCACAATTTTCGGTTATCCTCCTTGTAAATTCAGAAATTCAAGAGATAATGAAGAGTTCAAGAACGATTTACCAGACCGAAAATTGTGATCTTGTTGCTGGAAGAACCGGATCTGACGATGGAGGGTCTCGGCCGTGGTTTCAAGGGAGAGAGGGTGGTCTCGGTCGTAGGTGTCTTGGTCGTGTGTGATGGTCTTGACCGTGAGAGATGTTCTCGGTGAAGGTCTTGGCCGTCTGTGGGAGAAATCAGTGGGTCTCGGCCGTGGGTGGTGATGGTGAAAGCTCGTCAGTGGTTGGTTTCGGTCGTGGGTTAATCGGTGGAGATGACAGTGATGGTGTTCGGTAAATGGTTGTGGTGGTGGGTGGATATTGAGTTTGTTTGGTTATTTGTGAGATTTAATGAGTTTAGAAGGTTTTGGTTGATGATTTGGTGATTGGATGGTCGGATTTGAGAGGAAATGGAGAAATGTTGAAGAAAGGAGTGAGATCTGTGCGTGGTGGCTGCTGGTTTTTGACCTGTTACCGAACGAGCGTCGCGACGCTAAATTTTTCCTTGAGTCGCGACGTTCAGTTTTTTAGGGTTAGGGTTTCGTGTTTAGGCTTTGGTGTCACGATGCATAGGGTTTTCGAGTCGCGACGATGTTTTTGTTTTGGCAAAATCAAGTCTTTCGACGGATAAATCCACTGGGACGCGTCTCAAGAGCTGACTCCTTACTCGGCCGTCTCTACTGGATTGACTTTATGTCTTCGTGATTTTGTCAAAATTTTATTTTGTGATAATCCCGCTTGCACTGGCTGGCTTTGTCCTGAAAAATTCCGTTTTTAATTTTTCCTACAAAAATAACACAAAATTAAAAATAATTCTACAACATGTATACATAAAATAAAATAAATAATTAAAATTATTGCATGGGTTGCCTCCCTGCTAGTGCTAAATTTTTCGTCTTCAGCTAGACGTGACTGAAATCTATCTATCAATGAGGTTTCAGCGTCGTTTTGGATTTCCGATTAAAGACATTCCCATGTGCGTTGCTTTTGAAGGGTCGCTTCCAACGGTAAGGTAGCAAAAATAATTTTGTCCCATTCAATGCTTGTGCCACCTTTTTATCTTTGTTGTTCCAATAGTTCCTGAAAAGAAATAAAGAAAATCAGGAGGTCTCGTATGGTGCTTGACTTGGAATGGGAGTTCCATTATGTCAAGCTTCTGGGTGATATCTTTGATTTGTACTCCCCAAAACAGTGATGTTTCGCCTGAATGCTCTGGATCTTTAATAAGTTCAGACATTTGCTCCTCCATTTGCTCTGCTTCTTGCTCCACATTTTCTTCACAGATGAATTTTAAAATTTTCGTATTCAATTCTTCATCCGTCATCTGTGAAATGCATGCTCCATAAGTGTCAATCTGAGGATGTAAAGTTATGTCTGTTTTTAAGTCTTCATCCTATGATCTGAGTGAAATGATTGGCTCAGGTAGATCTTCTTCAAACATTTGTGCAATGGAAGCTCCAAGATCTTCATTTGGAGGATAGAAAGTTTCATCCTCCTTTGTTGGTGCAGTTGGTACAAATAGCTCAACTTCGTCATCCTCGTCAGAGTCAGAAGAATAATAAAAATCAAATTGAGACTTTGTTGGTTCAGGCTCCTGAACTGATACCTCTTGTTCCTGATTCTGCTCAGCCTCATCATCTGCTAATGTGTCACCGTGAAATACTTGGTACTCAAAGGCTTCTTCAGTTTCATCTGAAAATGCTCCTTGAGGTATGTAGCTCTGATTTTCTGTTAATTGTCTCGTTTGTTCTGTCAGTCTCTGAATGGATGCTGATTGTCTCTGAATACTTTCAAATTGATTTTGGACTGATTCAAGCATTGTATCCAACTTTTCGTCTTGTTTCTTGAACCAATCTTTGAGCATGTCAACCATCTGATCTTCCTCTGATGGTTCTGGTTCTTGATGAAAATCGTAGATGGATGGTGGATAAGATGGAAAGTATGATGGTTCTTCGTACCTTTAATGATTCCAATAATTCTGCCACTCTGAAAGGTATATACATTAATTGCTCGGGTGGTTACCATCACAAATCACACATCTCCCCATTTCGTTCTGATGAGCAAATGTAGTATTGCTTGATTCTGACATCCAGTGATAGTTGTTGGACTGGACAACAGGCCTCAGAAAATCGGACTGTTCCTCCCAGATTTGGGGTGTATCTTTTAGTAAAGTTCGTGATCTCTCAATCTCCCAATAATGTTCCATTTTTCAACCACCTGAAAACAAAAGAAAGAAATAAAAAATTACATATAAAAATAAAGAAAATTAGATACAAGTAAATTAGATAGCTTTAAAATTAATAACTCAAGAAAAATAAGTCCCCAGCAACGGCGCCAAAAACTTGACCGGCGTAAACACAACACGTATAACGCAAGCGCACGTATCGTTCAAATAGTATAAAAATATCGATCCCACGAGGACTTAATTCCTACTGTTGTTATTAATTATTGATACTATTTATTTACAGGTATCTAATTATAGGGAGAAGAGAATGATTGCTTTTGTTGGTTGAATGTGGATTTGATAAATAAAATGCTTAAAGACACAAAAGAAAATACTAAGGAAAATAACAAAAGACTCAAAGATCTAGGGTCGTGACTCCACACAATATTAAAATAAAGATGAATTGATTCTCTTATCTATGTGTAATAAATCAGTTTGCTAACCTGGAACACGAAAATATGCAAAAGCCTTTGTCGATGGTCAGATGCAAATACCCAGTATAACCCAATTGAACCATATGTTATGTCAACCAAATTACCTAGATTCATTAAGATTAAGTTCCAATTATGGCTACCCCCGCCCGACAGGTATATGACTATCCTGTAAGGAAATCTATTAAAGGGTTATCTATCCTCAAGGAAGATCGTGAGCTATTGAATCTAAGGCTGAAAGCTAAAATCCCTATGTCTAGTTCATTTTAAGTTTACCAAATCAATCTTATTGGTGATCAGACAACAAGAAGCATTAAGCTTAAGACTCAATAAACAAACTAAAGAATTATCCATAAAAAGAAAATCAATTATTAAGTGTGTGGATATTGTGTTTCATCACTTCCCTATAATAAAAATAAAATGTTGGGGTTAGAGAGCCACATTTAATATTTCTTATCTAGGAATCTCACTTATTATAAAATATAAATTATTTTTTGTTCTGCTTTCTCAGGAATTAATAATGTTAAACATTTAAAACCAGCCATATAGGCGGTAATCCATTTAGTCCAATTACACCAGCCATATAGGCGGTAATTATCTGTCACATAAAGACCAGACATATAGGTGGTAAAGTAATTTATATTTAGACCGACCATATAGGCGGTAATAAAGTTTGACATTAATTAATCCGGTTAAATTATAATTTATAAATTATAATTAAGTGAGATTTACCTAGATAATTATATTAAATGTTTCACATTTTTACCCCAGCGGAAATTTAACTACAAAACATAAAGAAAATAAAAAAATAAAAACTGAAATTAAAATTAAAAATAAAAATACATAAATTAATTAATTACAAAAATAAATGCAATCCTTAAAACAGGGAAAAAATCCCAAGGAAAGCACACCAAATGAGATGCTGAAAGCCTCAATTTATAAGCAAATTTACGGGCCAGCGTCACGACGCAAAAGGTCTTGGCGTCGCGACGCTGAGACGTGTTTTCGGTCTACGCGGTTTGACCACGCGCATTTCGTCGGTGCAATCTGCTGATGACACGTGTCACGCAGTGAGACGGTGCAATGAGAAGCTGACACGTGGCACGTGGTGATTGGTGGAAGTTTCGGTCCAATGAGAAGTCGACACGTGGCACGCGCTATGTTTGGTCCAATAGGATTGCGACACGTGGCACTCCGGCGTATTTTAGCAGATCTTCTGTGATGATGACATGTGGCAAGGCGCACGTTAGCATGTCGAATTTCTCAGATTCTGACATGTGGACCCGACGCACGTTAGCATGGACCCCGGCGCACGTTAGACGTCGCGACGCAGGCTGCTTGAGCGTCGTGACACGGCCAAATTACAAAAATGCCCGTTTTCATCATTTTTCACTGTTTTGGCCCTAAATTGTTTCCAATGCTTCCCAAACTTTATTTATCTGAAAAATAACAATAAAACATATCAAAACGTTCACAAAACTCAAGAAACTATACAAAATATTAAGTTAAATAAGTGAGAAATAGTTATATAATTACCACTCATCAATACCCATATATGAGGCACTACCTCTCCAGTATCCGATCCTCGAGTGCATCCTCAAGATCCATAGCTAGGTTAGTAAGCTTTCCCAGACTATTCGAATAATATTCCCTTATGAGAACAACTACGCTCTAAACCCAACTTGAGAATTTACTTGTAGTGTCTCGACCTATCACCAGAAATTCAGAACAAGCTATAAAACTAAAATAGTAGTGATCTAAGAAGAGTTACCCTAGAAAGTGGGGAGAAATATCTATAAGAAAAGTAAAAGAGGACGTATAAATGATTAAGTAACCAGACAGTAGCAAGAATCACAGACACAAAGTTAGATAGTAAAAGATAACACCATAACTTGTAAAACAAGTATAGCAAACCTAGACAAGAGTAGAATGCCGAGTAAATCTAAGAAAAGTTTCTTTCCCCCAAGCAAGATTCCTTTCCTCCTCGGAAGTTATTCCAAACATATCCAATAGCTTATGAGCACCTCGTATAGATAACGAATTCCCCGAATAACCAAGGATAGCCATAAGGCAGAAGAAGCAAGAAATCATGAATAATTGTAGAGGCTTCTAATAGATGTGAGATGCCATGACAATGCAGAGATTCTAGACTCTTCAAACCTAGGCCCGCAGGCAATTAAGATGAACGATGTCAGAAAAATGACTAGTTGCCCTAACCAAACAATCTGATGGAGACAAGACCCAGAGCTATCTAGTTTACCACCACTTAGTAATAACAGTTAAGAAAGTTGTTCTGATGAAATCTAGCTCATACCTACCTTACATGAGAAATAGACTTTACCAGGACATAGAGTACCAGAACAAGGATACCGGAACTCATCAAAATAAAAGATTTTTGCCATAGTCTCTACCAGCACAGATATAGATGACCGTAAGAAGCCGATGAGAGTTATTTTAAGAAATGAAGGACCTTGGAGGCTAGATTAGCCAGAAAAGGATTAAGGAAGTTTTCAAGGATGTGAAGAAGAGAACCATGTATAGCCTAAAGATCTAGACAAGACAGCACAAGGTTTACAGTACTGGTAGAAGTCCACAGGATAGATTAAACTCAGCAGAACCTACAGAGCAGCCCAAAGCCAATAGAAAATTATGGAAGTACAAAAGAATAGACCCGTAAAATGAAGGTATTTAGGAGTGACAAAGGTATTAGTATGGACAGTAGAACAATATGTCATAGCTGCGACTTATAGCTGAGAGTAGAGAGCAGAGATCTAGGAAATAGTCAAAAGAACGAATCATCACTAGCCTCAGTAGTATAGCGTAGAGCCAATGAGATAGAATCTGAAAACAGTAAGAAGGAAAACAGAAGTGTCAAGAAGATTCAGTACGTATAGAGACATTGGTAATGTAGCTTGGAGATAGCAAGAATGAGTGAAGACTCTAACCAAGCCAGTGAGCATATGCCCCACCCCTCAACTTAGAGTCTAGTAAAGAGAAGAACCAGTAAAGTATAGCAATGGATCGATTAGACGAATAGCGAGATGGTCAGACAGCCAAATCGATAAGCCTAAATGAAATATAGATAAGAAGCATGAAATAAATAGTTTGAAGCTACAAAGAGTTAAGCTAAGTCTAGAAGCTATCGTTGATTTAGGAACCCTTAAAGAATAAAAGACTTAGGAGTACGAAGGGACTAGAAAGAGCGACTCTCAAGAGTATAGTATATGACTCATAAGAGTCTCACATTATTGAGAAAGAAGGACTAGGTAAGAGTGACATCTAAACCAAAAAGATTCAGTAGAAGAGGCCTTAAGCAATTGAAGTTGATAGAATTTTCAGAAAAGTAAAGGTGTAAGGGTTTAAGGAACTACGATGAGGAAGAAATTTATGCAGCAGAGTAAACTTATAAAGGAGGAATAACAAAGAGAATATAGCAACACTTTGAGAAAGAGAGTAATAACTTCAGAAGGTTTAACAACAGACACAAAATAGAAATGAGTGCAGAGGCGACACGAGAATGTTTTTAGAGAATATGACTACAGAGGAATTTCGCAGAAATAGTAGAGTGTTCGATAGTTAGAAATAATCATAAGTAAGTTAAAGAAAGCAAACCAGAGAATCTTTAGCAGTAGTACCTTAGTGCATGAATAAACATTAGATATATATATACATGAGAGTCCTAGGCTTACAAATTAGTCGTATGTGCAACCAGGTCACCATAAACAGAAAGGCCTCAGGCTAAGTTCCCACCCTCCCAACCCTCGTTAGAAAACAGTAGCAGAGATGGACCTTGAAGGCTGCCTCAAGATAGTCCCAGAAGTAAGAGAATGCTTAGTGGGAAGAGACCGGAACATCAAACCTTGGATACAATACCAGAACAGAATAGAAAAGGAAATAGCTCTAAATAAGAGATATAGAAGAGCAGTAATTAGATGAAGCAGTAAAGAGAAGAAGTACTAGTTAATCAGTGACAAGAAAGTAGGAGAACAACGTTAAACATGACTAGGAACATGTGAAAGGTGATATGTTTCAGATAATGAGGTAAAGATGCAGAGCACATAAGTAAGAGAGAATACTAAGTAAACATTAAGGATTCTTAGTATTGGAAAAAAACCAAATACCCATTACATTTTAGTTCACGTAATCTATATAGAGTACCCAACCCTAGTCTAAGAGTGACCAAACTACCACGAGTTTGGGATAGCCCTAGCCACATGAATGGGTGGTTTGGCAGAAATGTAGTACAAAATGAGAAAATAAATTTACTACATATGGTAAACCATAAAGAGAGAGTATCCTAGTATATAACTAGGTTTGGGAAACGAGTTGGTGTGAAGGAACAATAACCAGATTTATAATAACAATGGAATCAAGTACGATATGAGTATGAACTTTAACCATACAATTAAGCCTGAATCTTTAACCAATTAAGGAGGACCACTAGCAAACTACCAATAAACAACATCAGTAAGCAAGAAAGTCCTAGGCCCCCATAGATAAACAGAGATATTGGAATTTTAAGAGAGAAGCTCATAAGCAGTTGAAGCTTGGCAAGGAGAATATAGAGAGTTGGGTAGTCAAGACATGAGAAAGAATATTGATATCAAGTTGAACAAGTGGGGCAAATGAAGTATCGAGTGCAAGCATTGCTAGTAATGACAAGGATCACCCCTGTAAACCTCTTGATTCCGGAAAGGGAACGTAGGAAGCCTAACCATGAGACATAAGTATTTCTTATAAGAGTCAAAAGTACTAACTAAGAAGAACCCGATCGAGTCGAATAATTGGTGAGCATAACTAAAGATCTAGAGGAAGAGATTTCCTTGGAGATAAAGAATGTTAAGCACAACTAAAAATCTAGAAATGAGGTAGCCAAGAATACTCAGCAAATATCGTATGAAACGAGAACAATGTAGTGCTTTTTAGTAAAGAACTTAAGGAATAATCACTGAAGCCATGAAATCTGTAACAGTTTACCCAAGTATGACTAGAGGAACGATGCATGAGTTAGATAATAAAAAAAGGTAAATAATACCATATACTTACTAGTCAAGTGGAAAGTGATCATCCCAGCAAAGACCTTCGTTGTTAAGTTATATAAAATCCCTAATGAAACAAAACAGTTATAGCAAAGCAAGAGTTCAAATAGACAAATTAGTACACAGCTCTAATTACGACTTCCAAGTCATGATATTCTAGGTTAAACATGATCATCACATTATCATGTGGTGTAATGATAGCACACAGAAGATCGTTGGGGAATGGTATAATATAGTGAATGAAAATGAGATGGGTTTATAGTCAATTAAATCTAGTGGTTTATAAGAAACCCATAAATCATGTGATCTATGATAAGATCCCCAGTTTAAAGAGGATTCGAGGACGAATCCTATTTAAGGGGGGAGAATTTGTAACGACCGGTAGTCTTTAGTACTATACGTTGTAGTAATGTGGTATTACGGGATAAAGATAACATAATATAAATTATGTTGGGGCACAAATATACTCATGGAATGACCTAGGGGATAATTGGTTAATTCCCAGAAATTCGGATATAAAACTGTATAATGTACCACTCCGATCAGCCCATAGTATTTGGGCCATAACTTTCTCATACGAATATCGATTTTTATGAATTTTATACCACCGGAATGTTGGACAATTATGGCCAATAGCATCACTATTTGTACAGATCATGGTGTTGTTGTACAAATTAACTGTGTGACAAAGGAAATTGCTCTTTTATCATTTATAATTAGATTACCAAGATGTATAAATGATAGAAGGTCCTTATGATTAGTTCCGGATTGAGATGATATGAGACAGTATCAATCCACAAAGGTTTAATCATTAAATATCCCTAGTCAGAGTATTATCGAGATTTGACATCGATAATGCGTAAAAGACTAGTATTACACTTGTGCGCGTTGTGGGAGCATAACGGCATAGTTCTCATATATTTGGGTATAAGATACTCATGCAAGTGTAATAGGAGGTTGTGTTTACCGATGGTACGGAAACAGCTTCGCTCTGGATAGACCCATCAGAATTCCATTGGTAGTATGGCTATGTGTCTATGGAAGTCCGAATCAGGGTAGGTGTATTTGGTCTTAACCTGATACTTGCACCGCTAATACTTGCGACAATCAATATACTTTGGTTTTGGTCATCCAGGGCTTTAACAGGTTCTGTGTACGCCTCTTCTGGGTATATTGAGAATCGTAATGTATTGGGTGTGATGTCAAGACGGAAGTATCACTCCAGTCATAGTGGAGATGATGATCACGTTGGATACGGAACTGGTGCTCTTTTATGCTGCAACTATCGGGATATTATGACTAGGTCATGTTTATCCGATTATAGAGACTAGTTACCAGAGATCTGATATGTGCTTCGTACGGGGCAGACACAATTCCAGCCCCAGGCCTTGCACGTGACATCCGATACTGGATCGTAATACGTAATACTACGTATAGTACACTTGATATAGATCACATATTCCTATAAGAATATTTCTGGAGAATTGGGTAGGCACGGTGCTTTACTAGAAGCCAACCATGTCTTGTAAATCGGTAAAAGCGTAGTACTAGGTACGTACGTGTTCGGATAGTCCAACGACCAGATTTACTACCAACATATCCGGGGATCTTATGGGTTACTTCCCGAAGATTCACCGATGACGTATGACTCGCACTTTATTAATCTGGGATTAATTTTATGAGAGAGAGAAAATTAATCTTGGATTAATTACGGAGATATTTTATCTGGGATAAAATATTATTTAAAAGAGAGAGAACGATTAATTTGGAATTAATCGATAAAATAATATATTCGATATATTATACGAAATAAGAATTTCGACGCGGAATTGAAATTAGATTTTAATTCGGGCGAACGAGTTAATTTAGAATTAATTCATTAGCGACGTGAATAGTAATTTTGCTAGGCAAAATTATTTAATTGAATTTGATTTAATTACGTCGCAATGGAAAATTCGTTAATTCAGAATTAGCGAACCCGAGCCTGGGAGTGTTTGCGGGTGCACTCGCATTTCGAATTTAAGTGCGGCCCACAAGTCACATCAAACGTCAAATCATTAGTCATTTTGATTGATGTGATGTCTAGTCACTTTAAGTGATGTGACAACTTGTCACTTGTGATTGATGGTGGTAGTTGGATAGCTTTAATGCTTGTACCTTTTTGACTTTTGCAAATTCAAAATTTGGTATATGTTTTAATTGATTTTGGAAATCAATTAACAAACAAACAACAACACATTCTCTTCTTCTCTCCTCTCTTCACTCTCTCGGCCAAGGGCCATCTTCTTCCTCAAAATTCTACAAATGCCGAGACTTGAAGGAGAAACTTAGGGAATTTTGCGGCAAAATTTCCAAGGTGCTAGCACACATTCGGGGTCTTGCGAAGGTGATAGGGAAACCCACCCATGTGCATGGAATGCACACCAAGCTTGGAGCTTGGATATGACCAAAAATGGAGCACAAATAGGAGCCTTTACCGTGAGCTTCATGGACCAAAAGCTTGAAGATTTTTGTTGTTCCTCACATCGCCATATCCGATCAATGTAAGTATGATTCCGCCATGCTTCTTTGTTGTATTCGCACATGTTTTATGCTTGAAATCGATCTTGGGACTAACTAGAAACCCAACACGGAAATCTGAGATTGAGATCTACAACTTCCACGTTGAATATGTTTCCAAATTCGGAAAAGAAATAGGTCAAAAACGTAAGTCAAAATTCGAATGAATAGTAATTTCGGACTCAATTGGAAGAAGAAGAAGAAGAAGAAGAAGAAGAAGGTGAAGCAAGGAAGAGCATTGGCCTCTTTGGAAGGCTTGAAGAATGAAGAAAAATCAAAAGAAAGAGGTAAGAAATCCATGACCCAAATTGTGAAATTTTAAGTTTTGATGATTTGATACTTATTATATGTTGTGAGCTTGGTGTGATGATGATTGTGTGATTTTTGGTATTAATACAATGAGAATTTTGAAAAACCCCAACTTCTTAAGTTTTGGGTATAATTATATGAGGTACATGAAATAGATTAAAAGTTGGTTGTTGATGAGATGATGGTTTAGTTTATGTGAAATTGAGTGTAATATGATGTATTGAGCATTGGTTTTTGTATATGAGTGTTAGTGATTACATTTTGGGTGAGTTAAATTTGAAGAAGAAAGAGCAGAATCCTAGAAACTGATTCGCATCGCAACGCTAAAGGGTTGTACATCACGACGTAAAAGGGAAAATGATGGCACGTCTCTGGTCGTTGCGCGTCGCAACGCGTAAGATTTTGTGTCGCGACGCGTGGCACAACTCATTCCTAAAATAGTTCTAAATCATCTCAGTTCCACCTTAGAGTGTTAAAGACCACCTTTAGAGTCTCGTATCAGTTTGTATGCATACATTCCATCTTATTCCAAGCAAGATATACTAAGTGACGATATCGCGGACTTGAATTGAGAAAATTTTGCCTAATTCCAAAATCCATCTCATAGTTTGTAGCCTAACCGAGTTACCATTTATAGACCATTGCAGGAATTGCACTTTCCATTGATAAAGCGATATAGCACCAGCCAGATTCTAATCAGTGAGTGGACATTCTTTCCTTAAATTGATTTTCATTTTATTGATTTTAATATCAGACTTAATTTTAAGCTTTAGGGCGTTAGTTGATTTTCATTACAGTTATTTCATGAAATGTTATGTTCTAAGTTATGTTTGAGAAAATAAATGTTTTCAGAGTTTGATTTTGTGATTTTTCGAGGCATGGAGGAAAAACCCATCTCAGTATGTAACTTCATTCAGTTATGGAATTGACGGACAGCACATGTGCACATGTAGAGGACTGGGGGGACGGCGATACGTAACGCCCCCAGATCCTAGTTTCAGGACTAGGGATGACAGATGCCCCTAGATCCTAGCTTCTGAGCTTAGAGGGTAGCATAGATCCGCACCCCCAGTTCTAGTTCAGTGGCTTGGGGGACGTCGATATGTAACCCCCCAAGACCACTAGTTTTAGGGACAGTAGTGGCATACTTTGGGGGACGGCGATATGTAACGCTCCAATGTCATGGGTTTGCACTTCTTGCTCTAGTTAGGCGTATGGGGGACTGCGATACGTAATGCCCACATACGTCAAGTTTTTCAGAGACAGGCCAGTTTTCATAGATCTGATTTTCAGAAAAATAGTTTTTCAGATACAAGTTCTCAGAACCAGATTTTCAAAGTAAATTTGAGTTAATCTTTACAGAAAAGTTCAGACGATGAGATTTTTCAGAAAGTAGTTCAGAGTTTTCAGACGGAAAGATAGTTTTCTTATGAAGCTATTTCGTGAATTTTTGGTTTTAGAACCAAATATTTTATAACTGTATTTTAGTTTTTCGTCCACTCACTTAGATCGTACAATGGTCTAACCCTCACTCCCAGTTTTCTGGTTTTGCAGGTATTCTCGGAGGACGAGCTCGGGAGGACGGATACTGATGTAGTCACTAGGGTATGGAGTCCAGCAGTTCAAGTCATAAAGAAAGTGAGAGTCCAGTCAGGGTCAAACAAAAATCATGTATTAGTTTTTGGGTTATGTGTAATCATTGTAAAAACAAGTGTTTACAAATATACAGTTATTAATAATATGTTTGTTTTCCATGTTGTCGAGTTTGGGCATTGGTTCCATAAATAAGAATTTAAATTGAGAAAATAGAAATATTATAGTTTATAGTTAGAATGACAGAGACTCAGGGGAATAGTACGGCATATTCCCTGCCGGTAGCATCTTCCAGATCGGGGATGTTACTCTAAACTTTTTGACTTTCAAGATTTATTTTACTGTTAATCTGACAATTGTCATTTTTCAGTTACTAGTGCTTTTATTACTCACCCTTTTTTAGGATCTATAAATACAACTCGTCATTTCTCTCTTTAACCCATCCAGATAAGAGAGAACAAAAATGGAAACAACTTCAAGAAGACGAGTCATTAATATTTGTGTGTTTTTTGGAACTAGCTCTGGAACTAAACCAGAATTTGTTGAGGCTGCAAAAGAATTGGGTAGAGTTATGGCGGAAAGAACCATGCACTTAGTAGATGGCGGTGGTAATCTTGGGTTGATGGGATGTGTTTCAAAGGCCGTGCAAGAAGGTGGCAGTGAAGTTTTGGGGATCATTCCAAAACCTTTGGCAGAGGAAAACCTCATCGGAAAATCAAATGGAGAAGAATGCATTGTCTCAGGTATGTTTGAAAGACTTATTGAAAGGATCAATCATGCTGATGCTTTTATTGCTTTACCAGATGGGCTTGACACGTTGGAAGAAATATTCACAGTTGCGTCATGAGCGAACTTGAACATGCACCAAAAATCCAATGGACTACTTAATCTTGATGGATTTTTCAATTTTCTTTTTGTATTTCTTGAGGATGCCAAAATAAATGAGTTTGTTTCAAAACCGGTAAAATATATCATCCTAACTATAAAAAAATCTGATGATTTAATTGACCAATATTTAGCTTTTGGACCAAAAATCGACCTCATTCTTTCCAAGTTGAACTGGTCTAGTAACGATCGTGGCAAAAAGCGTAGAGTGGACTTGAATTTTAATCTGTAATTTTTTTCTTTTCTTTTAAATAGTCTTAAATTCAATTATTAATTCCACACTAACCAGGTGATGTCTTCTAAACTCCACTTCTTCTTTTTCAGACATTAGGGACAATGTCTCAAACTGGTTGGGGGGAGGGGATAGTTGACTAGATAGTTTTTATTTTATGTTTCATTATTGTGTTTTTCTTTCAAAAATAATTTATTATAATGTTTTTACTTTGTTGTTATTTTTTGTGTAAAAAAATTATATTTTGTTTTGTGTTTAAAAAAAAAAAACACAAACTAACAATAAATTTTTGACTAACCAAGTGAAATTGTTGTTCAGAGGTGGCTATGTAAGGAGTTTTCGCTTCTGAGATGCATCTCAAAATAATTCGTAACAAGTTATTTTTGTTCCTTTCTTTTTGAATAATTTAAATTTGTGAATTCTCCATAATATTCATTAAATTTGATCTTCATATGCTCATTTGACAGGTATTATCAACAACACGGTAACATATAATCGTGGGTTATAATTGAAAATTTTATAATATTCAGTTCTCTAATTTGTTGAAATTAACACCTATATGCAGTGAAATTTGTGTTTTGAAAAAAAAAACTAATCATGTTTTTACTTAGTAACCGGGAATCTTGCCTCAACAAGTAGTGATTGTTCGTGTAAAACGGTAGAGCTTGAGTTTGTAAAAAAAAATGTGTGAATAAGTTCGATTTCGTAGCCTTTTTAACTCGAGCAATTTAGTCTGTAGAGGTGTTTTAACACTTAGTGCCCTAAGGCCAATTGGTCTGGGAGTCACTGACCCAAAGCTCGTTACATGGGTTAAAGAGAAAGCTTAAGGAAATCAGACACTTTTTTCTTTTTAATATCTGATATCTGAATAATTAAGTCTGTAGGGGTGTCTTAACATCTAGTGCCCTAAAACCAACTAGTTTGGGAGTCACTGGCCCAAAGTTCGTTACGAGGATTGAAGATGCATCATTATTTTAATATATATATAAATCTAATTTTTTATTGATAAATAAACTTTCATTGCCAAAGGATGTGAACTCTAATATAATTTTAGGACAAAAATATTGCTCTCTTTTCAATGAGACATGTGAATATTGTGGGCACAATAAATTGATTAATATCTAATTTTATGTGTGTATGGAAGGGTAAAAGTACAAGAGAATTTACTTATTTGATCATTTAGAAAGAAGAAAATGATTATTAATTTGGATAAGAATTTATCTTTTTAAAAGTTTTCGCTTAAATACTAGGGACTAGTAATAAGCTCGTTGGGAGTGTGGTGAACACTAAAAAGTGCACATTTATTAAAAGAAAAATTAATCATTTTACACATATAGTTTCATTAATCCCTTAATTTATCATATTTGTAAAATAATAATTAAATTTATGATTTATTGTGATTTTTATCTTTTATGTAGGTGAAATAATATTTTGGATACATATCCCGAGAAATGAACTTGAAATTTGGATTTTGGAGGCCGGAAATTTAATAGGGCATCTAACAGTGTACAACTTCGGAAATTCCAACCATGTGCAATGTTCGTATTTTGGCCATAACTTTTTACTCCGATATCGGATTGAAATGATTCTAGTTCCAGATGAAATAATACTCAAAGATCTACAACTTTGATGTTCACGAGAGTTTTTAATTCTAAAATTTTCAAGACTGAAATTGACGAAGAAGCCAAAGTGTGTTATATGTAAAAGTCATTGTCAAATCAAAAAATAAAAATCAAATCCACTGAACCACCAAACATGGCATGTTTGGTGGGAAAGTGATAGCTTTACAAATTGTAAATAGCTTGCAATTTACAAAGCTAATGAGGTGCGAGGCACTTCAGTTTCTTCAGTCTGGATTTCATAGTTTTCTCTGAAATTTTGTGGATTTCTAGCTCTTGTGTGTTTTATTTTTTAAAAGCTTTTTTGTATTTTCTTTTTCTTTCAGTAATAAAATTATGTGTGTTTTTATTCAAATTATGAGTAGCTAATTTCTTTTTACTGAGGTAAAGGGTGAAGCTTTTAATATGAAAATTTAGATTAATCTCACTTATATTATAATATATATGTTGTAATATAATGATTAATATTTAATTTTAATCTGGATTAATTATTGACAGACTTTGTTACCCCATATATGGCTGGTTTTATTTATTTGACATAATTGAGTACCTAATTGGACTTGTTATATACAAAGTTATCACCACCTTTATGGCTAGTTTTATTTGTTTTGACATAATTAATTCCTTAAATAAATTAATTGAGTAATAATGACAATTTACATATTAAAAGTGAGATTTCTAAATTTGAAATATTAAAAGTGGATCCCCTAATCCCAGTATTTTATTTTATTATTGTAGTTCAATTTAAATATTTCCAATCACTTCAAAAAAATCAATCTTTTTCTTTTCACTCAAATTATTATTTTATCCTATTGAATTTATTCCATGTAGATCGACCCCGGACTTATCGAGTTATTTTATTACTTCAATACTCTTATATTTGGGAGTAAAGAACCATTTTTTGAGCGTGTCACCTATCTATTTCCTATCCATCTTCAAGATACCTAAAAACATTTGTTTAAATTGAGGGGATTCTGTGAAGGATTTTTTTGTCGGGATCCTTTGAAAATAGGGCTATTGTAATGCAAGTTGGGACGTTGTTAAAAAAACCTTCGAAATATGAAGGTTTAGGTGTTAGGGATATGAAAACAAAAAATTTAGCTATTCTTTCTAAATGTTGTGGAGGTTTGCGGTTGAAGAGCACTCTTTTTGGAAGAATATTATATTTCTTAAATACGGTGGTAGATCAATTGATTGGTTTCCCCTTATTTCCTTGAGAAGGTTTTCAATTATTTGGGCTAATTTCGTAAGGTTGCAGGAAAAATCAATTTCGCAGATAGAGCTCCGCATCTGATCTTGAATTTCTCAGTTGGCCATGGTCACAGGGTTCTATTTTGGCAATAAAAATGGTGTTCTAATTTACCCTTAAAAATTCTTTTCCCTTCTTTATTTCGGTTAGCCCTGAATAAAGATGTCACGACTGTCGAGTTCACCAGTTCTTTTTGATCTGTTATGCCTTGGCGTTGCGGCTTACGTTGGTCGGAACAAACTGATTTTGAATCTCTTCTCTCTCTACTTCAGACATGTCCTGTCAATGACGATTCAGTTGATTCGGTTGGTTGGCCCCTTTGCTGTTCAAGTAAGTTTTGTTAGGGGATCGTGGGCTGAAGGTGGCACGTAAGTAAAGTGAAATTGAGAACAATTATTAGTTGAGAAGGCGTTTCCTACCATATAACAATACAATAATAATTAGGAGGTTTAGCTACCATAAATATTAATAATAAATAAAGC
Source organism: Zanthoxylum bungeanum (assembly GCA_019454045.1). Taxonomy (NCBI): domain Eukaryota; kingdom Viridiplantae; phylum Streptophyta; class Magnoliopsida; order Sapindales; family Rutaceae; genus Zanthoxylum; species Zanthoxylum bungeanum. Next base: position 7,347 of record SKCR01047015.1, on the reverse strand, counting down.
AATGAGATACAGATCTAACGTGGTAAAATCTTCAATATGAGAGAAACATTCATTGGTAAATGTAAAAGGATTTCACTTTAGTGGAAAGAATTTTACAACTTCTCTCTAAACACAAGGAGTGAACAATCTTACACTCTCTTAGAATATGAGAATTACAACTCTCTCACAAATTCTTAAGGAGAACCAATAATTTTCTCTCTTAGAATATATAGAATTTGGTTGAGAATTAAATGAAGAAAATAATGAAATGAAGTCTCTATTTATATGCATGAGATTCATTGTGCAAATAGTGATTTTTAATTTTTTTTTTGCATGTAGGACCCACCCACATAAGTAATTTATATGTAATATTATTATATATGCACCTTTCGGTGCCTTTTTAACTAAAGCACTAAGAGGTGCTTAACGATTCTCCCACTTGGGTACTTGATTGAGAACCAATCAGTTTCCACATCTGTTCTGTTTTGCCGTCTTTAAACTTCTTACGTTTCTGCTAAGCCATAAGAGGATTTACACCATACAAACTTATCTGTATTGATAGACTTGGTCATTACGTCTGTAAGGTTCTCATTGGTGTCTACCTTCAATAAGTCTACAATGTCTTCTTCCACTAATTCACGAACAAAGTGGTATTGTACTCTTATATGCTTTGTTCTTGAATGAAATGCTAGATTCTTTGCAATATACAAAGCTCTCTGACTGTCACAATCTGAATCCACATAGCCCTTGATAACTAATTATGATCCTTCATAATATAATGCAACATCTGAGGTTCCTTTGATATATCTAAGGATCCTTTTAACACCATTCCAATGTTCTCTATCGGGATTCGCCATAAAAATGACTAATCGCTCCCATTACTTGTGTAATGTCTGATCTTATACAAATCATGGCGTACATTAAGCTTTCCACTATTGATGCATATGGTACTCGAGCTATCTCATTTCTATCAGCTTCATTGCTAAGACACATAAAAGAGGATAACTTGAAATTAACAAGAAGTGGGGTAGAAATTAGCTTATGATCGTCCATATCAAACCGTCGTAAGATTTTCTTCAAGTAATTTTTCTAAAAAAGCCAAATCTTTATGTTATTTCAGTCTCGGTGTATTTGCATCCTATAATCTTATTTGCTGGTCCCAGATCCTTCATATCAGACTCTCTAGCTAATTGTGACTTTAATTCTTGGACTTGATCTTTGTTAGGGCTTGCTACCAACATATCGTCCACATACAACAGAAAAATAATAAAGTTATTTTCCAAACCTCTTGTAATATGTACAATGGTCTGAACTAAGTCTGTTGTACCCAAGGTAAATAATGAAGGAATCAAATCTCTTATACCAACATCTCGACCCCTGTTTGAGACCATACAGAGATTTGTTCAACCTGCAAACTAAGTTCTCATTGCCTATTTCAACAAAACCTTCTAGTTGGAGCATATAAATTTCTTCTTCAAGTTCTCCATGAAGAAATAAAGTTTTTACATCCAATTGTTCCAGATGTAGGTCAAAAGTAGCACACATAACCAAGACTACTCTGACTGTGTTAAGTCGAACTACCGGAGAAAATATCTCGTTGAAATCAATCTTTTATTTATGAGCATATCATTTTACCACCAATTGTGCATGATACCGCTCTACTTGATCATTGTTATCTCGTTTGATCTTGTAAACCCATTTATTACTAATGGCGTTTCTTCCACATGGTGCAAAGCTTTTATATCTTCTTGCATTGTTGTCATCCACAAAGATCATTTATGCCATTTGTAGCTTCATGGAAAGTTGATGGCTCTCCATCATCTGTTAGAAGACAGTATGCAATGTTACTCTTCGTAACATACTCTGAGTGTCAACCTTGAGGTCTTCTCTCTCGAGTTGATGGACGAACTTCAGAAGCTTCAAAATCGATTGGTTCTGGTACCTCGTGCTCTGGTGCTGTTTCAGAATAATCTGAATTTTCTTATTCTAGATTATTTCCTACCAATATTATTGTAGTCTCTGTAGTTTCTTTTCAAATGTTATTATTTCATTCTTTCTACAGTTGATTTTCTGCAAATATCACATCTTTGTTGATGATGATCTTGTGGGTAGTGGGATCCCACAAGCGATACTCATTTACTCCATCAAAAAAACCCAAAAATACATTTTCTAGATTTTGGATCTAACTTTGTTACTTGAATCGGCTTTTACTATTTCATCGTGAACAGTATCGTATACAATATCGTGTATCTGAATAGTATTATATTCATGAACAATATATATACGTGATTAATATTATACCGTATATGTGAACAGTCTTCATGAATAGTCTTCGTGAACTGTAATCATGAATCTGAAGCGTTGATACCACTATTAAGGGAACATTGGCTGATGTTGGCACACAAGTAAAGTGAAATTGAGAACAATTATTAGTTCATGAGGCGTTTCCTACCATATAAAAATATAATAATAATTAAGAGGCTTAACCTACCATAAATATTAACTATAAAATAAAATAATGAGACACAAATTTAATGTGGTAAAACCCTTAATGTGAGGGAAACAACCACGAACAAATGTAAAATGATTTCACTATAGTGAAAAGAATTTTACAACTTCTCTCACTAAAAACAAGGAGTGGACAATCTCACACTCTCTTAGAATATGAGAATTACAACTCTCTCACAAACTCTTAAGAAGAAATAATATTTTCCTCTCTTATAATATAGAGGATTTGATTGAAAATTGAATTAAGAAAATAATAAAATGAAGCCTCTATTTATAGGCATGAGATTCACTGTGCAAATAATAAATTTTAATTTTTTATGATTTTTTTTTGTATGTGGGACCCACCCACATAAATAATTTATATTTAATATTATTATAGATGCACCTTTCGGTGCCTTTTGACTAAAGTACCAAAAGGTACTTAACAAGTTCTCAGTTCAATCTTGTTCAAGTACTCCTTCATTGGGGTGCAGTTCCTTGCAAAGCTGGAAATTTTCATTCATTTGGAGAAATATTGCTCCAAAAAGGTCCAAATTTTTTGTTGGCTATTGCTTCTTGGTCAAATTAAATCAAATAATTTCTTAACAGATGAGGGATTTTGGATATTAACTCATTAAGCTGCATCTTTTGTAATGAGAGCGTTGAAGCTACTAATCACCTTTTGATCTTCTGTCCATTTGCTTGGAACATATAATCTTGGATTATGAATTGGTGGGGCGTTTTACTTAGGTATTTCTAGAATGTTCAACTGATCTATTCACTCTTGGGAGTTTCTACATAAGGGCAAAAAATTAAGAATTTCCTATATGCATTATCTATGGTTGTGTGCTGGGGTATTTGGCTTCAAAAGAATCAACATATTTTTAAAGATATTTCATCGTTTTTAACTCGAACATATGAAAAGGTTCTCTACTTCACCTTTAGATGGATCTCTATTAAGTATGATGATTTTAACTTTTCAGGCGCTCCACTGATGATTTCTTCTGATTATGTGAAACTTTGGGCTCTTTTTGATTAATGTAATAATTTTAGTCAGTATTTTATGTTGGAAAAATGCTTATTTATAAGCATTTTGAGGCTCAATTTTAAGCATGGTCCACTTCGTGTTAGTGGTTGTTATTGAATGATTCGGATACTCCTCCGTGAGCACTTCGAAATGGTATATTCATATGCTTAAAATGGTGCTTGGGTGAATGAGAAATTGTTGCTCAAAGTTCACAATTTTCAAGCCTTTTGTATCTCCATAAGTGATAATCTAATTAGCTTGGTGGTTATATAGTTTAATTTCCATTAGTGCTAATTTAATTAGCTTAGTGGTTACAACAATGTGTAACATCTCCCATTATGAAATTTAATTGGCAAGTTAATTTCTATTAATTGAGATGTGTTTTTCTTTTCCTATATAAACAACATCAGTTCTTGTTTTCAAGATATGAAATAGAAAATAGAGAAAGACATAGCACACACACGAAAGATCATTTTCTTTGTTTTGTTAAAAAGAGAGTTCAAACACTTTGTGGTTCGTTGGATACGAGTCTGGTGGTGCCCTTTCTCGTACGTTTCCGTTGTATCCTGGGAAACAATCGTCTCACGTTCTACTGCACCTACGGTAGGGGACGAATTTGTTTTAAGGATATTGTTGTTTTACAACAAGCCTCGGGAAAGTTCAGCATCTGCCAACAGCCTCTGCCTCAGCATCAGCATCTGCCAACAGCCTCTGCCTCAGCTTCAGCTTCAGCTTCAGCTTCAGCCTCAGCTTCATCTTCTGCCTCTGCCTGCCATCAGCATCTGTCAACAGCCTCTGCCTGACTCAGCATCTGCCAACAGCCTCTGCCTCAGCATCAGCATCTGCCAACAGCCTCTGCCTCAGCATCAGCATCTGCCAACAGCCTCTGCCTCAGCTTCAGCCTGCTCTGCCTCAGCTTCATCTCTCTGCCTCTGCTTTCAGCCTCAGCCTCTGCTGTCAGTCTCTGCCTTCAGCCTCTGCCATCTGCCTCTGCCTCTGCTCATCAGTCCCTGCCTCCGCTTTCAGGGTCTGCCGTTAGGGTCTGCTCCGAGGATAATAATTATAATTGTAATTTTGTCATATTCGGATTTCCCAATTACCGTGTAATAATTGTAATAATTGTTATCTACAGTCTTAAAACAAATCGACTCTGTGGATATGGAAATCAGTCCAAACACAGTAGATCCGAATATGGCAGCCTCTTCGGCTGGCCAGAATGTTGTGGCAGCCCCCGTGGCTGACCAAAGTGCAGTGGCAGCCCCTTCGGTTGGCCAACTTGCATCAGCCTCTGGGCTTAATATGGCAGCCGTTGTGGCTGGCCAAGGTATTTCTGCCTCAATGGCTAGACAACATGTTGGACATGTGAGCCATGTCAATCCTGCTGCGGAAAAACCTGAAAAATTCAGTGGTCAGAATTTCAAAAGGTGGCAACAAAAAATGTTCTTCTACCTGACCACGTTGAACCTTGCGAGGTTTCTAAAGGAAGATGCTCCTGTACCCAAAGAGGGTGAGATTGATATCCAAGTCATCAGTGCCATTGAACTTGGAAACATTCTGAATTCCTATGTCGGAATTATGTGCTGAATGGGCTAAGTGATTCCTTGTACAGTGTGTACGCTGGAATGAAAACAGCTAAAGGGCTTTGGGAATCTTTAGATCGAAAATATAAAACTGAGGATGCCGGTACTAAGAAATTTGTCGTAGGCCGTTTCCTAGAGTTTAAAATGATTGATTCCAAAACTGTGATAAGCCAAGTACAAGAACTACAGATTATTCTAGCAGAAATTCATGCTGAGGGGATGAGTTTAAGTGAAACCTTCCAAGTAGCCTCGATAATTGAGAAACTACCACCTGGTTGGAAAGATTTCAAGAATTATTTAAAGCATAAGCGAAAAGAAATGAGCATTGAAGACTTGGTTCTTAAGCTAAGAATTGAGGAAGATAACCGAGTTTCTGAAAAGAGAGGAATGAATCATGAGGCCAAAGCAAATGTTGTCGAACATGGCCATAAGAACAAGAACCTCAATAACAAAGGGTCAAAGATGGGCCCTAAAGGAGGAGTTTCCAAGAAATCAAAATTTCAAGGAAAATGCTTCAACTGTGACAAAATGGGTCACAAGTCTTCTGAGTGCAGACTGCCAAAGAAGAAAAAGAAACAAGAGGCTAATGTGCTAGAAAACATGACTCAAGATGTTTCAGACATTAACCTTTCTGCTGTGGTTTCTGAGGTGAATCTGGTGGGTTCTAACCCAAGAGAGTGGTGGATTGATACTGGTGCCACTCGACATGTATGCTCAGACAAGAGCATGTTTTCTTCATTTGAGCCTGCTGAAAATGGGGAAAAGATATACATGGGAAATTCAGCAACATCTGAGATAGAAGGTAAAGGAAAGGTGATTCTGAAGATGACCTCTGGGAAAGAGTTGACTCTGAACAATGTTCTGTATGTACCTGAAATACGGAAGAATCTTGTGTCTGGATCGCTTCTGAACAAGCATGGATTCCGGATGGTGTTTGAGTCTGATAAAGTAGTTTTGACTAAAAATGTGATGTATGTGGGAAAAGGGTATGTAACTGATGGGCTTTTTAAGCTCAATGTAATGGTTGTTAACCCAAAAATATCAATAAAGCTAGTTCTTCTGCTTATATTGTTGAGTATTCTAATCTTTGGCATGGTAGATTAGGACATGTTAATTTTAATTCATTGCGAAAGTTAATTAACATGAATCATATTCCCAATTTTAAAATTGATAACAAACATAAGTGTGATACTTGTGTTGAGGCAAAACTAACAAGATCATCTTTTCATAGTATTGAAAGAAACTCTGAACCACTTGATCTAATTCATACCGATGTATGTGATTTTAATTCAATACAATCGAGAGGCGGTAATAAATATTTTATTACCTTTATTGATGATTGCACAAATTTTGCTATGTGTATTTAATGAAAAGCAAGGACGAAGCTATAGAGAAATTTGTTCTCTATAAGAATGAAGTTGAGAACCAACTGAATAAAAGAATTAAGGAGTTAAGAAGTGATCGTGGTGGTGAGTATGTTTTCCCTTTTGAATCACTTTGTGAACAAAATGGAATCATACATCAAACCACAGCTCCTTATTCGCCTCAATCCAATGGGATTGCGGAACGTAAGAATCGTACCTTGAAAGAGATGATGAACGCTATGTTAATCAGCTCTGGCTTACCTCAGACTATGTGGGGAGAAGCTGTCTTATCAGCTAATTACCTTTTAAATAAGGTACCACGGAAAGAAGTAGGGAAAACTCCTTATGAAATGTGGAAAGGAAGAGTACCTTCCTATAAATTCCTTCGAGTGGGGGGTGTCTTGCCAAGGTAGTCATTCCTCCACCTAAAAAGGTGAAGATAGGACCAAAAATTGTTGATTGCATTTTCATAGGATATGCTCATAACAGTAATGCTTATCGATTTCTTGTGCATGAGTCTAATGTACCAGATATTCACAAGAATACGATAATGGAATCGAGGAATGCATCTTTTTCGAATACGTTTTTCCTTGTAAAACTAATTCGAATTCAGATGTGCACAAACGGGCACATGAGACTATCATTGAAGATAGTCAGGACCGAGAACAATTAATGTTCCAGAGGATCAACAAGTTGTTGAACCTGAACTAAGACGTAGCAAAAGAGCTAGAACGGAAAAATCATTTGGTTCAGATTTTTTGACATTTTTGCTAGAGAATGATCCTCAAAGCTATAACGAAGCTGTAAGGTCAGCTGATGGTGCCTTGTGGAAAGATGCCATCAATAGTGAAATTGAATCCATCTTACAAAATCACACCTGGGAGTTAGTGAATCTTCCTCCAGGATGTAA